>BMAW01132854.1:140979-162253 GCA_019974015.1 Nephila pilipes
TTTTTTTTTTTTTTTTTTTTTTTTTTTTTTTTTTTTGAAAAATAAATAATTTACTTGAACTGAATTTAAATATCTTAAGATATTTTAGCAACATTTTAAAATCGAATAACATTTTGTCATTATTTTCACACTCTTAAATCAAAAATTCAAATCACAAAATGCTTTTTAAGTAATATATTCAAAAATGAAATACTTCTAACGTTAAGTAGCTGCGAACAAAACAACATAAGATAGGGAAAATCTTAGATAAATAATTGAAATATTTATAGAACTTGTACAAAAATGTGTTTATATTTTTGTTAATGTGATTCAAATGCAATATTTTTAACTGTACTATGTATTTTTGTAATAAATGGATGATGTATGCTTGTAACTTTTAGCTACAGAGGAAGTTTAAATAGATCAACACTTAAAGTAAAACGCGGTAACATTTATTCTTATTAGTGATAATAGTAATTCAGTAATATATAGAAATAAATGAAAACATTTACTAAAATTAGTGTAAAAGCAAGAATTAAAACGTAAGAAAATTTTTGAAGTTCAAAAAAAGAATTTGCAAACAATATTCTTAGATTTTAGAAAAAGTACAAGAAAAATGATAAATTTTTAATTACCAAAAACCTAGAGCAAAAGAAAAATTACCCAACAAAACAATTAAGTAAAAGATAAATATACTTGAAAGAAGATACATATGTAGTTATTGTACAAATATATTCATACTAAAAACTAAATGTTACGTTTTCTCTAATCTGAATCGAATAATCAAACTGAAATATTTTTCTCAAAATAATTACCGTTTTCCCTGGCTTCAAAGAACTTCGTGGGCACCGACACAAACTACACGAAAACTTTTAATTAAGAGCCATTAATTGTTCCACATTGATTTTCTTGCAGTTTGGAGCAATTAGTGGTCCTTGGTGGAAGTTTGTCTTCAAAAACTAACTTTTTAGATTCTAACTTTAGTAGTACTTAAAATTGTGCTATTAATTTCTAAACAGAATTAATTTCCAGAAAAAAATAACAATGCCAACATTTTTGTTATTATGAATGTATTTGTAAAGTGTTGAAAATTATTATTTCATCATATATTTGAATTAAGACTTCATATTGTTTTAAAAAATAGAAAAGTGATGTGTAAGTTAAAAAGAAAAGGAAAATTTTACGAGCAAAGTTTATTTTTTTTAAAAAATATATGTTAACTTGAGCTATTTAAATTAAAAAGGATGAATAAACTAACTGTCATTTTTGCTTAATTTGTTAAATCCTCAAATTCTTCTATCAGTATATCTTCTCCAGAAAAAGTATTTTGGATTTCTAATAGCTTCCACATAATATTTTAAGACAAAATAAACAATCGGAGTCTCCACAATTGCATATATTCATTTTTTTAAAATTCGGCGTGATTAATAAAGATTAATGAATTAAAATATACTAAATATTATATGATTCTCTCATGGCTTTAGAAATTAATAGTTCGTTAGTTAGCTAGCAACTCGAATAGAGTGGGGTTTTTTTTTTGTTACTTCTTTGGAATGCAGTGCAGCGTTCAAAATTTGTTGGCGAGTTAAGATCTTCTCTTTATTAAAAAAATATCTGAATCAAATGTTTCCAGTAATTCGAAAAAAAAATTACATTCAATGCACAATGCAAATGAAAAGTTAAAAGGTAAAAATTCTTTACTTTAAATTCATTTTGATCAAAACAGTTCTCAGAATGCATGATAACTGAATGCAAATGAGAAGGAAAAATTCTTACATCACAACTGAGTTATTTATTCCTTTTCATCTCCTCAAACATTATTTGACTTCATAATGTCTCATGGTTGTTATGGTGATGAGTGCAGCCCATAAATTAAGTTCCATTTGAAAGTCACTTTAAAAACTAAAGTGATTTGCCGCAGTTGGAAGAACGTGTCGACCTACTTTTGGAAAACCATTTTAAAAGAGGGCAACGTCCTGCAGAGGGCTTTAAAATTCTCCAGTTTCAAAAATCGATATCGTCATCTTGTGACGGAATCGGTCAATGACTTTTATGAATTATCATCCTTCTCCCTCTTTGAAGGCATTAGTTTGTAAACAAACGCGTTCCCATTCCTGTCATCAGGGAGCCCTTATCAGCCACTACACGTGGATACTAGTACCGAAAGGAAAATCTTCCTCAGTTGCGTAATTTTTAAGCACCATCGTTTCAGCGTTTCGGTATCTTCGTTAGAAGATAAGACTTTTACTCTTCCTTTGTTTTAACTGAATTTTTACCTTTTGTTATCTCAAAAATTGTTTTCTTTTATCAACACAGATAGTTTGACAGAATGCACGTTTGGGAAATAATTCTTGTGTTCAATGATATTTCAAAAGGTAATAATAAAAAAGTTATTTGTTTTCGATAAAGATTGCTTACTTAAAAAAAACATCTGCTTCTTCCTTTAAAAGACATATATTTTCAAACTGTAATGCATTTAGAACTATTTTTGATAAAAATAATCGATAAAGTAAGAAGTTTACTTATAGTTTCTTATAATATTTTCCACACTTTGCTATTATTGTTATGAGAAAAAAAATACATAATTATTACTAAAAATTTAGTCAAAAGTTTTGCATCCTTGCGTTTTTATTCTCTTGTACATTTTATGTTAATGATTTTTCGAATTGTTGTTGTTATAACATTTTACTTGAAGTAAAATAATTTGTATTCAAAAAAGAAATTATGAGATTTTTCCTTTATTACTTTTTACATGTAGTCTGCTTTGATTCACCTCGATTCAGTTAACGTTTGAATTTTAATATTTTTTTTACTGCTTTAGCCTTTCAAAATCATATTTTATTTCCAAAAATAAAATAACGCAAAGAATGTCGTACATAACATTCCTGAAAATTTTATTTAAATCAAAGAGATGAGAAAAAAATTCTCAGACATCTTTTATTAAAAAACAGAAAAAAGTACAGTATAGAGTAAAAAAAAGTACAGCGCATCATGACACGAGATTTTTAAATTATTCATACATTGTTTTCGCGTTAAATGCGTGCGAATATCTTTTGAATTGACTGCTAGTTGAAGTAGCTTTCTTGACTTTTGATTTCCACAAGTAAAAAATAATATACTTTGAATTAAGAAACAATACTTTATTTTCCATAATAAAACAGTGATGATTATTTAGAGAATTTTAAAAATATTGTTATATTTTGTGAATTAAATAATCTCAAAATTACTCGTATTGTTTCATTACTGGGGGAATTTGAAAACTATTCATTTATACATGACTAATAGTTTTATCTGAATTAATTATTCGATTTAATGTCGTTAATTTATTTCTATGTTAGTTAGTTATTGCACATGGATACATATTTAATGCCAAAATCAAATTACTTTTTACTTGATTAAATTCACTGTAAAACAGTTAAACGAGAAGACTGTTCTAACTTGAATTTGAAAAAAAAAAAAAAAAAAAAACGAGTACTTACAGAATAATTAAATTCTATAGAATCAAACTATACTAGAAACAAAATTAAAACAAGTTACACAAAACGAACTCTCTTTATTCATGTTAATTCATCTTGACAATTTGTAAACTTTACAAATAGAACAAGTTACTTACAAACCCAAATAACGGAAACTCCGATAACAACAGAATGAGCAAAAAAAAAAAAAAAGAAACCTCTTGGAAAAAGCTGAGCAAAGCTTTTTCTCAGTATGTGTCGTTAAGCTGCTGACGAAAAGATAATATATTTTGTCATGTTCCAGGTGTTGGCTGAACAGCTGTTATAACAAACACTATTGGGCAAGGAAGTTATTAGGAAGCCAATATGAAAAAAAGAACTGTCTGCGGGGAACACAATAAAATAAAATACTAGTGGACGATCGACACATTTAGCCTGAGTGAGCAAAGCTGAATCGCCCGAAAGAGATGTTGACAGCAGAGTGTGAAAGTCCAATATTTTGCTGTTTGTTCAGCAACCGCTGAGGCATAGAAGAGACAAGGATTGACTGCAGCTCACATTTATGAAAGATGTCATCCATGATTTCGTCATTTTTCGTAAAAGATAAACTTTTATTTTCAGACATCTCTGTTATTAAGAATAACGGTAAAAGTTTTCTCCTATTTTGTTCGCTTTGTTAAAGATTAAATTGTAAAATTTTATAAATGTCTTAAACGATATGTTATTGAGAAATTTAAAAAAATCGCTTTAAATATCAATTAATTCATTGGTTTTACGATATATCACTTTCTGTTTCGTTTGACACAATTCTCAAATTAAAATTATTTTATTCTTTTTGCTTACTGGCCGGATACAAAATCTTTAATTTGTCAAAAATTCAAGTTTTAATTTCATCAAGGGGGTACTGAAATTGCCATTCTTTTTTAAAGTTACGTACTCGCTAAAACTTTGCAACTTCTTTTGTTTCACAAAAAACTGATATTTAATTTACCAATTGCAAGGTAAAAAAAACATATTTTTATATTATGTAAAAAAAACAACTCAATCAACACAGATTGTATTCCAATAAAATTCTCCCAATTTTAGAATAGTCAATTGTCGTATTAATTGTTGAAAATTGAGAGCAATGGTAAAATAAATTGTATTATAAACCAATGGAACAATTCTAAGCAAATGATGAGCAATTTTATGAATTATTATTATGGAAAGCTGCAAATTTAATGTTTCTTATGCAAATTCCTTCACAACCAAGTTTTCATTAATCTCAAAATTAAAACATTAGAAAGAAATAAGGAATTTTTATTTGAGAACCAGTGGAATTGTTACATAGAAACCGTAAATTCATTCGAATATATCTTAAACTGCAGCTATAACTGTTTTCAAAAAATTATATTATTCTGAGCTTTCAGCCCTCTGTCTATTTTGTATTATTCCAGAGAGGTTTATTGTAAAACCACTAGATGGCGCTCTTCTTCCTTGAAATAAGAAAGAATTCTTTTTGTTTGGTAGAATTCGATTGGGTATGAAAGGGTACGTTGTTGATTCGCATATAGGTGCGAGATCCAATATAGTTTGGATTTGATAAACTTTATTTCTTGTTTAAATGATCCATCGTTCTTAATTAACCGAACTTTAGTTACTTATAGTAGTAACATTTTGCTCCGTCGAGCCGGAGGAAAAACTTAGCTTGTACAGTTACTGGTCCTAGAAGACCTAAGGGATCAAAAATAATAGCAATTTCTGCTAATACAGTGCGCTTGGTTATTTTGTTCGAACCAAATGAGATGGTGAAACTAAAGTTATCTTCCCTGGGGTTCCATCTTAAACCAAGAGTCTTAACGCTTTCAGAGTTATTTTCTTCTAAATTATATTCCTTATCATGAGAGGAAACTTGTTCCATCAGAGCTCTTTCATTAGAGCACCATTTCTGCAGTTCCATGCCACCAGACTTTAACATGGCAATCAATTGGCGTTGCAATTCCATAGCAGAAGCAATATTAACCGTTCCCGTAAGAATATCGTCAACATAAAAGTCCTTTAATGCAGCCGCAGATGCTAAGGGGAATGCATCTTTTTCATCTATAGCGAACTGTTTCAATACTCTCGTTGCCAGTTACGGAGCAGATTTCATTCCATTCGTAACCGTTAATAGCTTATATATTTTAGGATTTTCTTTAATATCTTTGCTTCATAAAATACACTGCAAATTGCATTGACTAGGGTCGATCCATATCTGACGGTACATTTTCTTAGCATCAGATGTGAATGCAACTCTATGTTGACGAAATCTGAGGAGAATGGGAAAAAGATCCTCTTGTATTACACTTCCATTTCGAAGACAATAATTTAAAGATACTCCTTTAGAGGATGGCGAAGATGCGTTAAAAACTATTCGAAATTTCGTAGTTTTGCTATCTGCTTTATAAACCCCATGATGAGGCATAACATATTTTAAATGATGTGAAACAACATCCTTTAATTCCTCCATATGTCCTAGTTTTTCATACTCTTCCATGAAATTAAAGTAGAGGGTATACATTTCCGGATTAGAATACAAACGCTTCCTTAAACTATTTAATCTTCGGTTTGCAATTCTCAAGGATTCCCCTAATTCTAAATTTTCTTTTATCGGAAGTCTTACAACAAATTTTCCACTTTCATCTCTTTGGTATGTTTTCAAAAATATACTTTATATTTTGAGCTGGTTTCATCTAAAACTGATTCCAGTTTCCAAAACTTTCTTATTGTTTCTTCTATGACATTTTCTTGAGTGAGTAACCCACAATGTTGTATTTCTGGGGGGACCTCTACGGCTTCAGTACATATGTTTCCTAAATTGTTCCCCGAAATGTTAACGAGTGAGTAAGGATAGCAATCTTAGCCTCCATTAAAAGAAGAGCTCTACTCTATCAATAAATCAATTTTTCCAGGCTAAGAAAATAATGGATCGGCTAATCTATTGTTTGCAGGAATTTATACGTTTGAAATATCTAGCTTTGTCACAGGTATCCAGTCGGTGATCTTAGGTTCTATCATAAAATCTAATCCAGCAGAAAAAGACATGTCTTCATTTGCTATCAAAGTAAGTGTTTTCTTTTTAATTTTCAAAGCAAAACCAGAAAGACGCGAAACCGAAATGTTAACTCTAAAGTTTTTTCAAGCCCAGCAAGTCTGCAAAATTTGATGTTATACAACAACACATGCTGCCACTGTCAAGGATCGTGCATCCCTTCTTAAAGTGGCCACTCCTGTCAGCAATGTAAATAACAGTAGTTGCTAATACTATTTTTTTTTCCGACGCAAAACATGACGTCACACCTTGGGAGCTATTACCCTCCTCGGTAGGCGTTTCGGAACTTTTCGTTTGTTTCTTCCCTACGAGAGAGGGACCTTGCGACCCTTGACCCCGCAATGCTAACTCATACCTATGAAGTAACGAATGATGTTTTGATTTACAAGTGATACAAGTAAATTTTGAGATGGCAATATGAAACTTTATGTAGAGTAAAACAATTCAAACATAGATTATTGTTTCTAACAAATGCATATCTTTTTTCTGGAGTAAGATTTAAGAAATGATTCACATTTGTATAGTGCATGAACATTCTTGCATAATAAAAATAAGGCAGAATTTATAACTGGGAATTTAACAAATAGCGTTTTAGCATTGTTTCCTTTTCCAAAATATTTTGATCTAACGAAAAGATTACGACTAATGTTATTTGAAACTAAATATCTTTTTTCCAGAAATTTTTTTTCATCATCAAAATCTGGAACTTCAGTGGGATGATCAGTCCGCTGTCTAATTTGTATTGTTCCAGAGAGGTTTATTATAAAGCCACTAGATGGCGCTCTTCTTCCTTGAAATAAGAAAGAATTCTTTTTGTTTGGTAGAATTCGATTGGATATGAAACGGTGCGGTTGATGATTCGCATATAGGTGCGACATCCAGTATAGTTTGGATTTAATAAACTTTATTTTTTGTTTAAATGGTCCGTCGTTCTTAATTAACCGAACTTTAGTTACTGATAGTAGTAACAATGAGTAATTTTAAATTGATAAAAGTTTATACGTATTTACAGATGCAATTTTTTATCAACAACTGCAGTTCTCGAGATTCGTTCAATCTACTTTTGTACAATTCTAACATTAAACACATTAAAAAGTTAGATTTTTGTCGATGTGTTTTGTAGTTTTCGATTGCCAAGATTTCAACAATCAACACTATTAAAAACAATCGTGTATCGTGACAAATTTCTGATAATTGTGAAAGTTAGTAATTCTAATGAAGCGTATGTACGAAGGACAATAAAAAAAATAGTCGCGTGTTGCAGAAATCTTAAAATAAAAAAGAAAAATGTAGATCAACTATAACACTACAAATTTATAATAAAGCATCACGATTATTAATCAGAATCATGTACAGTATACTCAATGTAGGCCCCATTAAAAATCATACTTGTATTTCAAAAATACTTTAGGGAAATTTTTTATCACGTTGTTTTTTTGTTCATATTTCGGATTACACTTTTCCTATCTACTTCTGTACATATTTTGGAAACTAAATGAGTATGAATGTCGAATGTCCTACTACAAGAAGATGATACAAATCTTAATTTGAAACGTATTTTAAGCCAAGCCGTTTTCATTATGTCTGGTGGTGTTTTATTCATTCAGATTTCTAAATTTGATTCTAGCAAATAGTACGATAAAATCTAAAAATCCTTTTTCATTGAACACATTTTTGAGATATAGTAAAATCCTCTACTTGAAGGAAATTAAAGAAAACTAATTATTAAAAGGGGAATGTAAGGTAAAAAAAGTTACATCTAAAACTTAACTAATGTCTTAACAGCTCCAGCTACTAAAAAACATGACTATCTCTAAGAGGAATCTTCGGTACAAAAAGTAGAAAAGGCAATACACTTAAGTTATTCTGTTTGCATACATAATATCGAAAAATTGCACGAATTTCATAATGCAATTTTTCGGAAATTAGGATAAGGATCCTATTACACGTAAACAAATCTGATATATATACGAAATATTCAACCGAAAGTAGTCGAGTAATAATTTATAATAGAAAATAATCTCATAGATATAAACCGCATGAGTTAAATATTACAAATTATACACTTTTTCGGTTATTATTATTTTTTTTTCATTTGCGCATTGTTAAATTTTATAAGTCTTCATCCAAACGCAAACTACTTTCATTTTCAAATGGCAGTACACCAAGGAAACATAAATCAATATTGGGAAAGAAAAATGTCTTTTCTACGATAAATCGAAAACAGTCTCATATTTGTTAATGGAAGATGTATGGATAAAAGTAAAGAGTCTATCAGAATAAAATAAAAAAAAAAAGAACGAAACTTTACTTTCAACCAAAACGGATAAATATTTAATAAGTCTCTCCCTCCTCTGAGTTGAAAGATAAATTCTACAAATATTTATCTTCTGATTTAAAGAGAGAATGAAGTGCAAAAGATAAAATAAGGATTTTCCACCTTTTTATTTAACAATTCCCATATCAGCTTTTATTATTGAAATTGTGAATATTCTTACTCATTTCAGTAAATCATTTCATGCTATATGTAAATAAGTATTAAAATTTTAACTATGTGAAATATTTAAACCACTAAAATTTTCGATTTAGTCTCGCTAGACTTTCTAATTATATGATAAGTATTTATATCTCCATTGGTAACTAGAATTTTACAAATCGCTTTGCAGTTATAAAGTATTTGTACTATCGAAAATTTAAGGCACATGATTCATTTTCTAATAATTGTAGCATTCAAATAAAAAATAATTTTAGAAAATTAAGATTTTATTTATAGTAACTAAATCGTTAAGCAAATGATTTTTTAAATTAACATTCTATTTTTAAGCGTTTTGAATCTCTTAAATATCTCAGAATAGTCATATATTAGCAGATCAGAAAAGAAAATCACAAGTCATTTGCTCTATTTATTGCTGTTCTTTTGTCTATCACAGTGGTTCCCAACTTTTTCTCCTTGCGAACCCATTCTAATATCCGAAAGAAATTGGTGAACCTCTTGTATAGCCATTAGTAACATGTAAGAAAATAATAAAATTTTCCCGAACATTTATTTTCTATGTTGCACAATAGTTCATAACAAGAAACAAAAACAAAATCGTAAGACATTTGAATAATACAAACATAAATAAAAACTAAAATGATAGATAAAAGAAAAAAATGTGTGAATACAAAATGAATTCATCATACCAACTGGTTCTTAGCTAAGCATATCTTAAATTAAAAAAAAAAATCTCATATTGGACTATTTGTAGCTGTCTGATGAAACAAAGAAATTTAAAGTTTGGCTCAATGTCTGACAGTTTTAGTCTTAAAACATGTTCTTCATTTAATCCGTTTTTGTATTTATCTTATAGATAAATATATGATGAAAATCCCTTCTCTTATAGATATGTTGCGCAAAAGGGTGATAAAACTTTAATGGCAGTGTTTGACAAAACAGTATATTCATTTGTACATTGAGCCAGAAATCAATTAAAGAATGATCTTTAAAAATAGTTTTTAGAGAACTGGCACAAAATAACTCAATGATCTTTTTTCTCAGTAAAATTAGAGAAATCTCTAAACTTACATCTCCTTGAAAAGGAATACGTATCCAGTCGTTTGATAGGGATATATTGTTTCTATACTGGTGTTCAAAATTAAGAGAATTTTCCGATTTGGTCGATTATCTCTAGAACTACTGGACAGATTTTAATGAAATTTGGTGTGTACATAGTTATGACATAATACAAAAAAAAAAAAAAAAAAACCCTATTCAACAATTATTATACACACTCATGATCGTGCGTAATACTCACAAAAGTCTCAATGTATGAAACAGCAGTTGCAGAATAGAACACAAAAATGGGTTAATAAGGAACATGGTCCCTTTTATAGATATATAGGCCTCGCAACGTGATTTTATGCTGGAAATAAGCGAGTTTGTGAATTCCTGAGGCATTCGTTCAGCAACTCTTTCAGATCTTGGATGGTTCCCGGAAGGGGCTTACGAATTGCATTTGTCCTCCCCAAAGTGCCCCAGGCATGCTCTGTAGGATCTGGCTGGCCAATACATCCGGCGAATATCCTCACTTTCCAGAAATTTGTCGACCAGCTGAGCTCTGTGTAACCTCGCGTTGTCATCTATTAAAAGGAAATCAGGACCAATTGGACCCCAGAAAAAGAGGATATAAGGCTTCAAGACCTCTTCCCTATACCTCTCAAGAGTCGCAGTGCCTTTTTCAAAGACATGGAGGGGTGTTTGGCCATCCAAAATAATGCCTGTCCAGACCATCAATCC
Organism: Nephila pilipes; assembly: GCA_019974015.1. Lineage (NCBI taxonomy): Eukaryota > Metazoa > Arthropoda > Arachnida > Araneae > Nephilidae > Nephila > Nephila pilipes. Next base: position 151,760 of record BMAW01132854.1, read on the forward strand.
TTCGCTGCCTTAATGGTCAATTTCTTGATGAAAATCCATTAAAAGGAAGAGGTTAGGTTAGAGGGCAGGTAGCGGTGTCCTGGTTCTCTCCATATGAAAGTACGGCGAAAATCACTGGTTAGGCTTAACAAGGACTTATCAGTGAAGAGAAAGGTTGACCATTGATTCATGCGTCAATCTGTATGATCGCTGCATCAGTTTAAGAGGAATCTCCTGTTCGCAAAACTGAGCGGGACGCAAATAACACGTCTGCTTCCAAATAGTCCTCTCTCATGAAGTCTTCTGGAAACAGTCACCCTTGAAACTCGTGTTATTGTGGCTGCATACAACTCATAAAAGACCTGAGAAGCTGTAGCATTCCTGTTACGTCTCTCTGTAATGGACAAATGTTGATCTTTTCTGACCGTCAAGGCTCTTGGACGATCTTGCCCAGGCTTTCTTTCGACGGATTCGGTATCCTTAAACTGTTTCCATAAGTTGGACATGACGCTGGACGTTAAATCGAATTCTCTGCAAATCTGGATTTGAGATCGGCCTGCTTCTAGCCTACCCACAATTCGCCACCTCATTCTATCATCTAAACGTGGTCGTTACTCACTTTTAGTGTTTGAATTTTAATTTAAGCGATTGCTGCAAAAAACACCAAAAAATACGGCGAAATGCACTAGCGAACGAAATGCGGATTTTGGCACTTGTGCTTATAAATCCTGTTTTTCAATTAGTTCCACCCTCATACACGTATACACTTACGTATTCGATGTACAATATTTGCATCTTTGTTTCGAAACAGTATTTTTACATTTCGTTCAATTCTTTTCATGAAATTCTTCAAAATAAGCAAATCCTCTTAATTTTGAACATCAGTATATTAAGAAAACCGCTAATAAATAACAATGGAAGTTAATTGAAAAGATGATTCAATTAACACAAACCAGATGTTCGTAGATAAATTAGATGTTCACAAATATTCCTTTTAATTGTTTAATCAAGTTCAATTGAATTTTTCTGATAAAATGCTGCTGATAGAATCAAAACATTCGACTCATTCATCAGTAGATATTAGATCCAAAAAGTGATTTTTTAAACATGATTTAAATTTTATCATGCATATTGAAAATGGTGACCTCATCGCTGGTGGTTCTCAATATCTGTCTTATTAAATAATATTTTTATTTTTTTTTATTTCATAATTTTTGAATTATTAACAGAGCAGTAAATATATGTACGTAAATTTATTATTTTGCTATTTTTACACGAGCTTTTTAAAATTCAGCCATTGCAATTATATTTCCGCGAACTCCTTGTATACACCTCGGGAACCTTTGAGGTTTCACGAACTACCGGTTGGGAGCCATTGGTCTATTATAAATTTCGAAATTGCAGCATTTTTTTTTCTTTTTGCATTACATTACTGTACTTTCAGCCCCCATATATATATATATATAACTTCCAAACGAAAAAATGACAATTTTTATCTTCAATTACAACAGTGGGCACTCCCTTGAGGGCTGTGTGTGCATTTAGAGAATGTGCTCTTTCAAAATTCACGTCCTCCTGCAAAGCTTTTAGCAATTTCCTATAAGCGTAGTAAGAGTACGTGCCCATTTCTGTACTTTGTTTTCACCTCGACAACTTTTATGATGTTTTTTTGGAATATTCGGTGAAAGATTTCAGATGGCTAAATATGAGAGGTATGTTTACAAGAAGACTTGCTGTTTGCGTTCACTTCATTTCTGCGCGCAGAACCCGTGTAGAATGGAACATTGAACATGGACAATGGATCAGTAGCAGACCGTTTTAATTACTGATGAGTTCAGATTCAACCTAACCACTAATTCTCGACGAACCTTCATTTATAGGGAAACATACACACACGTAATGATTACCTCGAACAAACTCTCCCATATTGATTCTCAATTATTTTTGTTCTTAAGTCATCACGGTGTTCGTATTAACTCGCTTTCATTATGTAGTATTCATCAATAGAAACTATCAGTCACATGGAATTATGACATTTCGCGTTATGTATTTTAATGAAAAACATAATACGAAAGGTGGAGGATATTGAATTAACCAATTAACATACTTAAAAATTTCGAGAAAATTCACAATTATGTAAGGTGTTCTTCTACTTCGCAAAGTTTCCTGGGAAGTAGAAGAGCGAGATTTATTCGAGTCGGCTAGCAAAACTTTCCTGATGCATGAATCGCCAGCGGCCTATCCACTCAACCAAATGGAAGAAAATTTTAAACATTGTTATTTGTAGGTATGTGCTCGAGATTGCGATTATTTAAAAAGGAGCGAGAGAGCTTTCACGGTTAAGGTTACAGTAATATATTTTGAAACTTTTTAATAGATAACACCCACATTTGCCCTGCGAATATTGAGCAGCTTATAGAAAAACCATAAATGGCGTTGAAAGATACACGTATTATAAACATTGCCAGCGTAAAAGCATATACAAAGAGGAGCAATGCAAAGGACCAATGACCACACAAGAGAGTAGAGGAAATAAGACTTATATTGGAATTAAAAGTTTTCAATGTGCCCAACTTCGCAGACGATAACACATTGCATGCAGGATATTGTTGAAAACATCGAAGAGGATCTACCTCTATCTGTCTTGCCTGTCACATCTTTTAAATCGAAGTTTTTGTGCGAGATTCAAACTTGTTTTCTTTTTGAAAAATAATATCGCTTTCAGCTTCGTTTTGCTATCGTTTTACAGTCTTAATTTCTCTAGTTCAAATTGTTTTTCTTCTCTTTCAATCCCGTCTCTAATTATCCCCTTGAAAATTTCTACCGAGAATTCATAATATTCACTATTAATTATAAAGGTTTTTCTTTTCGGAATAGCAGAGTCCTAACGGCCATTTTCACCTATTTCATATGCCAGTTCGATCAAATCGCTTTTGTAAGGAACATACTTAAAATCAATTCAGTTCTCTTCAGCTATTCAAAAAATAACTTTCGAGCACATGCATAAAGAGAAAAGAAAATTATTTACCTTTATCCGTTCCTTTCAGATTATTAGCAGTATATAATCAATGTAATGCTTTGTGAAATACTTGTCTATGGATTGTTTATCTGCCACTATCATTTTTCAGCATTCGAAACTGAAATAATCGTTTTCTATTTCTCAAATTAATCTTCGGTTCTATTATGAGAGAGCGTGTGATATCTTTTTTTCTAACTACTAGACTCAATAATGACTTAGTCTTTAACAAATAACATAATTTATTTTATTTGCCATCTGTCTCGGGGAGCTCGTTCCCTTTCCTACCTCTCTCTCTCTGAAGCGCATTCTCCCTCCGTTTATATTACCCTGGCAATCATCCCTCCACAAAGAAGGAGGGCTGCCACAATTTTCTCCCACCAACAAGAGCCAGATATACTTACAAAGAAACTTTCTTTAATATTTTTTGACAGTAAGGATATTGCGAAATTTTTAATTTTAAATACAATAGTATTAAAAAGAGAACGTATTTATATTTCAAGAGGAAATGGGGATTTTCCTTAACATTTTGTTTATTAAGCAGTTTATAGTGGGGTTAAGGATATTTCTGGTAAACATAACTTTTTTTTTTTTTTAGTTTTTATTAACGTCGCACTAGAAGCAACACGAGGGCTATTGGCGACGGACCTCGTAATTTTGAACCACGGTCAAGTGACGAGGACGACACCTGAGCTGGCACCTCCTCTCCTAACATCCATACCACGCCAACGGGAGGACTTTGGGCCCCGAACAGATTTAACGTGCATCAGCCCCGGCTACACGGCGGGTCTTTGGCGGCCAAAGATCGAACCCGCGACTGAACGAAAACCGCCGGCCACTAGTCCACGACCTTGACCACTAGGCTACCGCGGCCCGGTAAACATAACATGCTCGATTCTTAAGACGAAATTACTGTAGTTAAATATGGACGCCTAAGTAGATTATTTTGAAAAGGCTAGGTGTTAAGAATATTTAAATGAAAGAACAGATTAATTTATCAATACGTATACACTCGCACACACACAAATATATATAAATATATGAAAATGTAGGTATATCAAGCCAATTCTTAGATACTTCTAGGTTCGTTTATCCTTTAAGCAAAAACATTCTATTTTTCATTTTTCATTCCCTAGGAAGCTAGGTATATGGATTTGAACGTAAAACTTTCACAGAGGCAATCCTGAGGAATAACGTGAGATATAACATGAAGTAAATTCCTTTTTTATGTGTCTTCGTATCGTATGGGGTGAAAAATGGTCAGTAAAGTTTCAGTTTATCCTTTAAAGGTGACTCAAATAATAAAATTCAGCATCAATAATCCTTACTTCTTCCTATAGAGAGTGTTGTTATTTATACAAAATATGTAATATTCAGTGGATTATTTTTTCTTTAGAAAATATCAAACCTTAATTAATTAAAATATATTCAGAAGCTTATTGTCTTTTCTGATGAAATAAATTTGCGTTAGGAATTATATTTGTAAACTTCGTAAATATATATATATATTCGTATTTTATTCGTATATTCGTATTTTTCATAGCTGAGAATTCTTTTTGAAAAAAAGTTATTAAATCAAGATGGGATATTTACTTTTGCTTTGCATCTTATCTTAACACCTAAATGTATTCGTGTTTTCTGCAATTTTTCATGAAAACTCATGCATTTAATTGCTGCAAATTTGCAAAAGATTTTTCCCCTTATGTAACCTAATGTATGAATTAACATAAGCTATCCATGTCCTTAAAGGTATTTTGGAGATATTTACGAATATCAACTTAAATTAAATTTTTGAAGGTATTACTTTGTAGAATTTCAACTTCTCAGATATGAAATTATTGAAATACAAAAGAAATGAAATTGATTTGAAACTTTTCTATGTCTTTATACACGATAATAAAAAAAGTGAACAATCCGCTACAAAATAAAAAAAAATTGAAAGTAATAAGAGTTGAAAACATATTTAAAGGTAGCATGTTAAACACTTTCCTTGAAGGATAAAAATTAAACTAGATTAAAAAAATTCATACTAGTTAAACTGATAATTATCATCATCCAAGGTTAATAGAGGTAGCTTTTATAATTATGAAGAACCTTAACCGGCTTTCTCTTTTCTTTGAAAATAAAGATGAAAGATTTTTTTCAGAGTTGTGAATTTATAGGTCAATATATCGGAAAAATAAACGTGTTTGAGTGAAGGCCAAAAGCAAAATGTAGTTTTATACATTCAGGATCCAAACAAGACCTTGAAAATGAATAAAATTTGTTACCTTATGTAACCTCAGTCGTCAGGTGAGTTTCAAGGCAAATTGAGAAGAAAGTTATATAACGGACCAGCAATTAAAGAGTTCTTAGTCCCCGTATGCAGATTAGGCAATAAAAAAAAAGAGATCACAAATCACAGTATAATTAAGTGTTTAATTATTTTATTATTGTTAGTCACATGCTTCTGTAAAATATGAAAATTAAAAAATGACGTTATTCTTCATGAGATACAAATACTCCTGAACACGTCATGTGAGAGATATTTTTAATGGGTGGTTTTTTGGCCTACATTTTCATAATTTGTAATTAAGTTATTGAAAAAAGAGATTTCATAAAAACTATAGGACTGTCATTAAACAAATCTAAAACCGTTCATAAAACTTATGGGCATCCGCCGACTCGTTGACTAAATATCATGACTTAAGTGTATTTTAATAAAATTTATGGATTGAAATTTAAGGAATGCGATTTTTTTTTTGAAAAACGTAAATCTTCTCATATATCCCTTACTTAATTGAAGACTAATAATTAATTTTATTTTAATTTAATTAGACTACAGTTCAAATAATAATCACTGAGATACAATTTTATAGTTTAGAAAATAGTTTAGTTTTGCGTTCGGAAGAAAATAAAGTTTCATACAATTTATTTATACTCTCTTCACTAAGATTATCAAAATTACTTCATTCCTTTTTCATTAAGAATAATCAATATTTTTAGGATTTCACAAGCAAAATAAAAAGATACATATGTATGAAGGAATTACCCGAATTATTATTCTTATGTATAATTTTACATATGAATAAGTAATGAAACATTCCTGAATTTATCGCAGACGATAAACTTATTGTAAATTATTAACTTGTTCATTTTCTTGAAAGTAATAATGTTTAAATCGTATGAGATGTTTGATAAAAATTATTACTATGAGGGAGTTTACTCTTACTTTTTGTTACATCATTTCGAAAGTATTTTATTCTATGTTATCGATTCTACTTCTAGTAAGCCTACGATCATGTAAAAATTGTTTATGCAAATATTCACAGTTATGAAGTAAATTGCATTTTGTATTTCGGTACTCAATAGCATTCTTGGAAGCAGTCTGAAGGATATCGATGTTCTGAAACGGACTTTTTCCTAAAGAAGGCTATCGCCAACCTTGCCTGCAACTATTAAGCAAATATAACTTTGAATAAGGAGACTTTAGGTTTAGGAAAAATTCAAGCTTCGCGAATTACTCTGTTACATAATCTTATCATTTTCTGTTTAAGTAGTTTAATCTTTCTATTTATCTCAAACAGTAGTTTATTGTTGCTTTACCTCTCAAGTTAGGAATTTTATGAATTTATCTAATCAAATAAAAGATTTTAAAATTGTTTTAGCATATTATGCGTGGACTTTTCACTTCTATGCGAAATCTGGTAATTGTTCAAACACAGTAATTCGTCATTGATATTTAACATATTTAAAATAAATGAACATAATTAAGAGTTAAATATTTGAAAGTTAAATACTATTTTACAACATTTTTAAAAGTCAAATATTTGAAAGTTAAATACTAGACATTACAACATTTTTAAAAGTCAATTGCTGTACAAGATTGTTTTAGTCCAGCTTCGTAAATTAAAGCTTATTACAAACAAGCATGTAGTATATGCTTTTAAAGTTTGTACCAATTTTTCGCATAATGTATTGATTCTTTCTTTCTTTTTATTTTAAATATTTTTAATGCCCAGGCATTTAAAATTAAAACTAATTAGACTTCCGTTGATAACAATCGTAATTTTCTCTTCAAGAATCTCATGAGTTATACTACTAGAAAGATTCCGAATTCATTTTAAACTGCTGAATTAACAAGATTTCGAGAACCCCTCTCCCTTAACCCATAAATATAAATGCTTTTGGCTCGATCTAAGAAGCAGATGAGTACACCAGGTGAAACAAAAACAACAACATAGAATCCACAACCGTTGCTATTTCAACGACAGAAGTAGCGTCAGCGGAGGATGTATGCCGTATGAGCAGAGCGACGAAGAAAAGAGAGTACCAGCAGACCAGCGTGTCAGAAGTTATTCGAGTATAAATCACAATGACAGGCAAACGTTTAATCAAAACGTGTTCGGCAATGGAAGTGCATGCTGTTATACGGTACGAATGGGCACGTGGAACTAGTGTGTCCGTCATCCATGTACATGTATGGTGAACCCTGTATGAACAGACCATGTATGGTGAACAGGTCAAGTCGCATCAAATGGTTATACGCTAGAGTTGCATAGTTCAGAGGAGGATGAAGGTCGAAGTGGGAGTCCTTCACATCCACGAAGGAAAACAACATTGCTAGAGTACTGGACATGGTGTTAGGGAACAGGCGCATAACGGTGTCAGATGCTACCTCCACACTACGTTTTTGCCATTTTCAAACTTATCTAAAATAATGCTGAGGTGGAGCAGACTGTGCGACAATTGATTGCATCGCAAGGCACCGAAAGTTACCAGAGTGGTTTCTTCAAACTGCTTACTCGCTACAACGAATGTCTCAATGTCGTTTGCGACTATGTCGAAAGGCACAATTACGTGCATAAAAATATTTATTTATCTGGAGTTTGTCTGTGTTTAGTGTATATAATACATGTGTATAAGACCAATACTTCCAGATTTAGGCAATCATATTCAGAAACAGTTTGGTGATATTAATTTGGCGGTTGGTGCGAGTGATCGTAAATTGAAAACCGTATGCATATTCAAACATTAAACACAATTTTTTTCGAATACAATGCACCTTTAAAAATATTAACTGTTGTGTTGCATTACTGATAGTAAATATTTTGACATGGAACGAATGTAATAGTTTTATAATGAAAGAATAACACTTAGAATTTAGAGTGATTGAGTCTGCATTTTACGTGTTACGATGAATAAAATTTCAGGAAAATTGATGTTTTTAAGCATGAGAAATAAGTAAAGAAACTCTAAATTTGCGTGACAACTTCACCTCATTGCATTACGCAAAACAAATTTTAATCAACATCAAAATTATTTATATGTTGAATTGCTTATGAGTTTCTGAAAACCTTTAGAATGGAAGGATCAATTAACAAGGAGCGAACAACGCAGGATCCGCAACACATATCAAAATCTCCTTCATCAAAGCGCGCATCAATAGTTAACTCCACATTACCATTTGTCAAATACGTCATCAGTTACTAACTGTTCAAGCAAGTCATTTTCAACCAAATCTATTGAAAACAATCGCAGTTCAAAGACGGATTTTCTGTTATTTATTTTTATTAACTTGAGTATAATATAATAAATTTGATTTTCGTTAGCAGTAAAATAAATTAAAATTTCACTTGTTTATGAGAATTATATGTATTGTCTTATCTAATTTTCTTACGATTAAGATTTTAAATTTGTTTTCAATATTTGATTGATTTTTGAAAGTAATTGCTGCAAAAGTAATAAAATTTGTAAATAAAATGTATTATATATCTTACGTATAAATAAAATCATTTTACAAACGCACACTTTGATACTTCTTTAGCTGGGAAATCGAATCATATCCTTGATTTAAAAAAATAGCTAAAAAATTGTAAACCCAATTTTCTCAATAAATTTATGTATATAATAATTACTTGTATATTTAATTTGTTTCGGCATTACTTTATTTGCAAATTTTCTATTTTGATTTTTATACATGGCTATCTTAGTTTTTTTTATTACAAAATTGTTCTTTAAAAAAATAATTTGATATTTGAATTTTTCAACAAATTATATATATATAACTTCATAGAAAATATTCCTGAAACATTTTGTAACTCCGTATTTAAATACTTTTTATAATTAGCATTTAAAATAATTATAAAAATTTGTATTCATGTTGTATAACTTATCTTAATATTTTACTCATATATAATAATTTTAGCTTTAATAAATAATAATCTACAATTAGAATAAATAAAAGAAGATGAATAATATTGCACTAACCTATATACAGGTCCATACTTTTCTTTCAGACGATGAAAACCTTTGACAAAATCAGTCCCTAAAAACGGTAAATACCCCATCCATGGCAAATTCAACCATGGCCCTGGAGGCAATTTCAAATTCCTATTCGGCCTGTGGATTACCCAATGCAAAAACCATCCGACAGTTACGGCCACAACTAATGTGGACGTCGCCAAATGGGTTTTAGCCCATTGACTGAGAGACGAAAGAATAAAATCCGCATTCATAATTTGCGAGCAACGAGAGAAATTACTCTCCACGAGTTCCGTTCTCTCCTTTTCTTACTCGATGAAATCTGTAACTTTCTTATCAAAAGCTGGTTATCACATATATACCCCTTCTTCCTCTCTCTCTACCCTTCAACTTTCTGTTCTGAATATCTTCGGCCTACGTTCAAAGATCGACTCGCGTGCCCTGAATAACAATTGGCAAAGCATACATGTGCAAAAAAGTAACAACTTTTTGTCATACATTAATTGAATGTTGTGAAATGAACATAGTTTGAATAAAGATTTAACGATACTCGTTTTATGTTACAAATTCGAAACATTAATCCCCTTCTTTTTTGGTGTGGAAAAAAAATATGTATATGGCGTTGTAGAAAATTTTTATTGATTTTCTTAACATGCATTCCCCCTCCCCTATTTTTCATAATCATTTTCCCTTTTAATATTTCATTTGGGCTTCATATACAAATTCAATTACGCTGAAAAGTTTAATCTTCAAAACATAAATATAATTAAAAAAATCTAATATATTGTTTTAATAATTCTTTGTTCTATTTATTTTTACACAACTTTATTTTTTAAATAAACAATTACAGTAATGCCTTTTGTAAGGAACACCTCTATTTAAGGGACAATTCTGTTGGTCCCGATCCTTTTGATGTAAATGTATTTTTGATGTCCTGATATGTATTTACTTCTTATTTAGAGCCACCTCTACCTAAGGGACAAAATGTCTTATCCGGTGAGTGTCCTTTATTGGGAGGTCTATACATATTTCTAGGTCTGAACTTTTTGAGAGAAAAGGGCTCCAAAAATTCCTTTTTATAAGAGGTCTAGTTTAACGCAATTTATTACTATATTTCTCTCTTTTTTTTTTCTTCCGAAAACCAGTTTCGACAGATAAAGGTTCAACGAACTGAGAAGCACTGAAGTGTTGATCGCAAAAAAGGATCGAATTATTTAAAGGCTTGCAATATTACACAAAAACTAATAGATACTAAA
>BMAW01132854.1:162263-185877 GCA_019974015.1 Nephila pilipes
AAACACATACGCCAAACTGAAATTTTTAAAAAAAATTATCAAAAGAATCTGATAAAATTGTTTACAAAGGAGAGCTTTGGTTGCATAAATTGTTTGAACGTAGTTTCATTATCAGATACTCTTTACTGGTATTTTAAATTTTCGTATATAGGGCAATATTAAGCATAATGATTAATATCGAAAAGTTGTTAAGCACTTGATTATATATATTGCGAAAATCGTTTTTTTATGTATTATTATCAAACATTGAACTTTTGTTGTGTGGAATCATATATCTTGTATTGTTATTTGGAAAAGATAAAAGTATTTCTAGATTCGGAAATCAGTAATTCAAACCAGTTTTACAACAAAAGTCGTTTGTTTACCTGAGAGATAAGATTTATAGGTCTAAATTCTTATTGATTAGCTCGATACCCTTTGATGAGAAAGAAACACGAAGAGAAAGTTTGCCATCGAACACATATTACCTGTTTACATAGATTAATAACAGCCATAATACAATTTGGCTAATTAAACCAAATGAAAAATGAATGACATAAAATATGATATTGTAAATCATCCTGCTCACGAAATACGCAATATATGCCATATAAAATGTTTCCATTGGAATAAAAATACACGTTTATGTATTTGTGTGTTTCAGACGAAAGCTATCCATTTAGAACTGGTTAGTGATCTTAGTGCTCAAACATGCATCACGGTACTAAAACGCTTTATCGCATACAACATCTTTGTTGAACAACCCTATGAACGCTTACTACAAAATCTCTTATCTTACTTGTCACAAAGTTAACAGCGCTATCTATAGACGTAAACATTCCTTCCACATTTATTATTCCTAATACCCTGTGGGTCGTAATACTATGGGGTCGTAACACTTACCTTTCTTGTAAAAATATTTGAAATCATATTTTCCAATAGTCGAAATCTGTGATTATGCCTTTTTTTGAGACACATTTTAAAACTGCTATGCTTTTGTTGTTTTAACACAGAAAGCTATCGCTCCGAGGAAAATCTTATTATTCATATTGTGTTACAGTATTGAATCAAAATATTTTTCTACATCCGCCTCTAGTCTCTTTAAGCTTTTGTAATTAAGGTTTATAAATTTTTTTGATCTAAATGAGTTGATCGGATCCATACTTTTGTGTAACATAATTAAAATGTCTTTCTAAATTAACCTTACGAATAATGCTGTCTTTCGTATAAGATGATATTAAACTTGCCAGCAATGATTTTCAATTCACATTTCAAAATTCATTTAACATACTTTATCTTCTATATCTGTTCATGCATTACTGATTTTCAAATAATAATTTTAATACTTTTACATACAAATATCAGAATTGTTTCGATAAATTGCTCTATTTATAAGAATAGATTAATTACAATGCTGTAGTTGAACCTTTCAATTTGTTCAATTTAAATTTGGACTTAAAAATGTATTTAATATGTCAATTCAGATTTTAGCTAATAAATATTACGCTCAATGTAAACTAATTTTCATCCTTTGTAGTTTTTATTTGTATGCATTTTTATTAAAGAATTTAAAGTTTTCTAAAAGCAACTATTATTGGCTTAGAATATGTTATCAATTTATAATACGAAATATCATTATTTTTACTCATAGTCAGAGTAATATCTTGGGATGTGTTATATATATATATATGTTACATATATATATATATATGATATTTATAAGTAATTAAACACCGATACTTAAATAAAAAAGAAACTAAGAAAAAACCTCAGTAAATAAAATTTAAAACAATATGTAATAAATCATTAGATTACCAATGAAAAAACAGATGTATACGAACCATAAAAATGTACAGGAAAACATTGTAAACAAAGGAAAATGAATAAAGATAAATATTCATGTTTAACTATAAAAAACGTTATATACTAAAGAAAATACCAAAAGAAATTGAATATAATAAATTAACAACTTCCAAAATTATAAAAAGGAGATATAATTATTCAAATTTCTCTCTCTATATATTGAAATATATATATACATCATCTTTGTTCCATATGTCACACACACACACAAACACCCACACACACACACATATGTGTGTGTGTATAATGATTTAACTTTAATTTCGTAATAACTTTCAATAATAATTTAATTTTCTACTTTATCCTATTCCCTAATTCACTAAAGTAAAGAGTTCATTCTTATTTCTTGACCTTATTCCAAATTGCCCTTTTATTTCTTAGATCACGCGCTCATAAAATTTGTCTAATCCCTTTTTCCCACGATCGTAAATCTGTCAAAATAATCCTTTCTAGAACCCTTGTCTATATTAATGTTCCCTGGAATCCTTAATACTGTACCCCGTGATCTATGACGTTTCATATGAATTTCCCTATTATATTATGAGATACTCTGAAAAATAGAGCACTGTCTAGCCATTACAGCAAGTACTGCGGTTAAACCGCTAAAATGTAACGACTTCTTTTTAACGCTTACCTAAAATGAAGAACAGTTAATTTTGAAGGTGACTCGCATTCTACATTGATTGAATATTGCTTACAACTGTCGTCGACGGAATGATTAAATGTCCTCAAGTAAATTCCTTTCATATATATATATATATCTGTGTGTGTGTGTGTGTAGGATTTTCCAGCTAATTATTAAAGAATTAATTTTATTTTCCAATGTACTGTAAAACCAGTTCCTCATAAACTCGATAGATGGCACTACGAATCAGGGTAATGTGATAGCTCAAGCAGCGCCACCTATTCCAGAACAAATCTGAGTGACCTTTCGTTCTCGCTCTTTTTTCTCCACTTTCCGCTTCTCTTCTCCTTCGCATTACCAGCGTCGGAAATAAACTCCGAGCCTCAGAGCGCGTTCCAGCGCCCTTCGCCGATATGGGTTAAATAAGGCAGCCATCTATTTTACTCCGATGAACTGGTCAATTCGTCATCTCCTGTTGTAAATACTTTGACTCTTCATCATCTCTTCTAATAAGCGTAGTAAAATAAGTCAAGCCTCATCATTGAATTCCTACGATATAACCATGGAATCTGGTAATGGAATTACCCCCCCCCCTTTAGACAACCAGCCCTTTGCGTAAGAGCAAACCATCGTAGATTCGGGATGCACAGTCTCATCACCCCACCGTCTATATATATATATATTTAAATATTCTTCTGTTACAATAATACCAATTCTCCGAGAAAAGTCTATTCATTTCATGTTGAATGAAAGAGAGGTAATGTGTTACTTCAATTTTGAGGTGGATGGGCGTCCACTAGCTGCCGTGGCTAAGGTAGAAGAGCGATAATATTCATATAATAATAATAGAAGTCGTCAGATGCGTTGCTTCGCCATCGTTTCTGCTGGGAAAGAGAAGGGGATTTTCCTTTCTTGGATTCAATACCACATAATCTGAATATATCCTTCCACACAGGAAGGATATATTCAGATTACGTGGTATTGGATGGAGGTATGTTTTGGTATTTTAATTGGAGACATTAAGTCGTATGGATATCTCCCTATCGATTTGGAAACTGTTAAGATACCAGTTTCTGCAGACTTATGAGCGCTCGATGAAAAAAATATGAAGTTCAAATGGATTTGAATCAGGAAATAAAGATAAACTCCTAACTGTGACAGTAAAAGTATAAGATAAATTAGGAAATTAAATAAAAAATTTAATATATATATATATATATGAGTGTGTGTGAAAAGATTCTTTATACACATAAAAAATCTTTTACATCACTGCCAATATAATATAATGTTTCAAATTGCTGTGAACTTAATGAACATTGAACTACTGCCGGATTTATTTTCAATTTTTAATATTGATATTTATTTATAGGTGTACTGAATATTTTTATAGTTATAATTCTTTTGTTATAAAAACACACTTTGTCTAAGTTACAGTTATAATGAGATTTGAAAATTTGCAATATTCTTTTGTGTGTTAATTTTTTCTTCATGAAAGACTTAGAAACTTTTTAAATACTTTTAGAAAAAACGCATATTTCGAGCTAGGTTTGAAATTTTTGTAATTTCTTATGAAAACTGAAAACAAAGCCCTATCTTTAACACTGGAATATGAATTTTAAATTGAAAGAATATTCACATTGCATCATATCGCACATTAAAATGTGTCAAAACATACATTTAATTACTGATTGAAATGTATTACGTATACAATTTTTCAAAATATATTTTTATGAAATAAGTGAATGAAATGAGTGCGTGTGAAATGTTTTAAGAGTTATCACACTGCAATCCAGAGATTAGCTACACGTGTCTAGATAGAATGAGCTGATATACATACTGTATAAATAGCAAAAAAAGTACGATTACAAACAATTTGTAAGTAAATCGTAATAACAGGTCAACGAACTCCAAATGATTTCTCTTCGATGATAAATGTTCCATCTGGATAAATCATTTATCACTTTTCTCAACGTATACAATTTCATTTAAAAAAAAAAAAGAGGATGAACACGCAACATATACACTTGCAATACATAAAACCAGATTACATGACTATGAAGAGAAAAAGTTGTTTTTCTGTCTCTTACTGCACACATATTACACTCAAGAAGGATTATTGCAAAGTTTTAATTATTACTAAGAAATATCCATAATATTTGGATAAAATTTATTCTTTTTATTAATTGAGTCTTATATACATATTGTAAATTACAGCAACTCATGTTGATTCGTTTGGGTTTGACTGAAGTAATAATTAGAAAGTGAAAGAAATTGCTTCCATTTAGAAGTTATTGTACATGATGCTCGATGTATAACACGCAATTTAAAGATTAATTTTAATATAATTGATACAATGATTTGATAGTAAAAATGGAAATCATAAAATCAAACAAAAGTGCTTAATTTACAAAAGCATATAATAAATAAGAACCTGTTTTGAATGATATAAATGCACTTAATGTTAAAATAGAAATGTGACTATTTATTTAAACAAAAATTTTTGAAGCATTAGAAATAACATCTTAGTTATTTACATAACTTAAAGAACAAAAAAAAAAATTCAAAAGTGAATTTATTTTGATTGAAGAATGTAGGAGGAAAGTTTTACAAGACAATTGAAACGAAGCAAACAAATAACTTTCAAAAGTTGCATCATCTACTCCCCGAAGTTGAACTTTGTAAGTACCACAGAAATTTGAGAGATTCGTAAACATGGAGGAATCAGTTTAAGAACTTTCTCGACAACGAAAACAGAAATGATACTTCTAATTTTCATTGATTCAGCTATTGAAATTTAAATCCAAACTACGGGAAATTGTTGAATCTTTTCTCGTTTCAGTGAAAATTTCGCATTAGCCGTGAAAAGTCTGACAGAAAGTTACGGTAGGCGAGAACTTCTAATAGATTTTTTACTTACCAGAATTATTTACACCGTTTTAAATAACGGGGCGATTAAGAAACACGCTTTTAATAACTAGTGTAATGAACTTTCCACGCAATTACTAGAGTTTAGGTGTTTTCCTATGGTTCAGTGCGGTTTAATTTTATTCCTCCTTGTAACAAGTTCATTGCCCGTTCACAAATTGAGATCATTTAAAAGGCTACAGAAAAACATGGAAAGTGACCAAAAAGTTTGCGATATTGATGCGATAATTCAGTTCTTAAAAAACGAAGTCCATTCGGGAAGAAAAAATAAAATTGAGAGGAGCTGTTATTTATTTCGTTTCTACGAAAAGAAAGAAATTGGCACCTTGCCAAAGCCTGAAAGTATTATTTCAATGACTTCACATTTGATTAGTAGTAAACCGAGTTCGATTTGCAATTACTGCTTACATAATCACGAGACGCGTATCAACAAGGAAATTTTTTTTTCATTCCAATAGATAAAAAGGGAGTGATAATAAAGAAGAAAGCTTTTTCCGGATGCTTCTTTTTCAAGGACATAGTTCGAACACTTGCTCATCTAATATTAATGTCCGATTTGTTCAAAAAGGCACAAAAAATTGATGAGCCCTAAACTAATTAAATGAACCAATATTATACCGTCCCTTGCCAAATCCCAAATATTAGTAATGCCATCCATCACATGTTTGGTTGGTTTTATAAACGTCGCACTAGAAGAAACTCGAGGGCTATTAGCAACGGACCTGGTAATTTTGAACCATGGTCAAGTGACGAGGATGAACCCGAACTGGCACCCCCTTCTCCTAACTTCCCCTCAACAGATTTAACGTGCATCAGCCACGGTTACACGGCGGGTCTTTAGAGGCAATACAGGCTCGAAACCACGACTCAGGGAAAACCACCGTCCATGACCATTAGGCTACCGCGGCCAAACCCTCTATCAGAGAAAAAGAAAACTACTTTTTAGACATTTTAAAGGCATTAAGCTAGAAAAAAGGAGAGGGGTAGGGGAATAAAAAATCAGGAAAAAATGGGGAAAAAAAAATAGGATTTCAAAATGCAAGTTCAAACATTTTCAAAAAATTTCTTATCTCAAAAAAAGAAAACTAAAAATTATAGTTATTATGCTTTACATCTCTCTTAATAAAATTCAAAGAAAAATTTGGGCAAAAATAAATTTTCTTAACTTATTCAAGTTATTGTAAACCTCCAGTATTTTAGACAACTATTCCCTTATGTTTTTAATTTGGGTATCAATTAAGTTTCTAAATATATATTCAGATTTAAAGAACTCCCAAATAAGGGAATTTAATTAACCTAAAAGTTATCTGATAATTGTAAATTTAATTATCAACAAAATTTAATTATTTACAAAATGGAAAAAAATCTTATCAAAATTAAGAATTTATTTCTTTTCAGCAAGTTCTTTAACGTATTCATTTAGTTTTATTAACATTTATTTGAACACTAAATTTTTCAGCTAATACAAAATATCTATTAAATAAGCTTCGATTTCATAGGAACCGCAGCGTTTTTTATCTTTTAAATCTTCTATTTTTCTTCAACTTTTGAACGTTCTGAAAAATTTGATTCCTCCCCTTCCCCCCCATTTTGCAAATTTGCCATTTTCTGTTTTAAAATTATCTCGATACTCATTATTTATTCATTAAATTTCTGTTAAGTCCAATTTAAAATCACGAATGCACTCAATTTTACACATTTTAATCGCGCATATCTACATCTCAATTAACGATACTTTTTTCTGTTTTTTTTATCATTTTTTTATTGCCTTAATTCGATATTTTCAGAAGGTATTGTTCCTTTTTCTCGTAATTTTTATGCGTTTTTATGTATTTAGAGTTTTTAAACATCCCATTAAAAAAAGATGTGACTCTAAATAAGCATCACCTTTCTTTTATAAGCGCGTAGTTAAAGCTGCAACTCTGTACATATTTAATAGTGTACGAAGCAAATTTAAAGTCAATATAATTAAACAAAACTTAGCCGAATTGAAGAATAAAAAGTGGGAAAGGAGTTGAATTTTATTTTTTATTGGAACAACACAAATTATTGTGTACTTTTTAAGCAACGCGTAGTGGGAATGTTAATTAATACATGAAAAATTCAATTCCGTTCAATTAAACGTTGCTTTGTTTATTTATACCCATTTTAACCAAATTCTTCCGAAATTAAAAATTTTCGTTTGATTGTAACATACAGAAATATTGTTTATCATTTATAGCAATAAATCGTAGTTCTGGATATTATCACAAAATGCTCACGTCGTAAAATGTACAAATAAAATACTTCTCGCCTACTAAAAAGTTATAACCTTCACAGTACGTGATTCGCCTTAAAGATTTCGTTAAAATCATAAAGAAATCGGAATTTAGTTACTTTATGAAGGTCATATTCTGTCAATGACGGGATTTTTCTTGAAGAACGTGACGAGATTCGAATTTTCAAGGACACTATCACTTTCTTTTATGTTTTTTGTCTTTATGTTATTCATCCTTCACACATGTTAATGAATAAAATTAATCAACGGTTAAAAAATAATATTACTGTCCGTTAAACTTTTCGAGCAATTCTTCAAGCGAACCAAAATTAAAATTGAGGTGTTAATCAGCATTAGAACGTTACATTTCTAATTATTTCATTTAATCTATCTCTTTTTATTTCTTTTAGGGATTAACTTCTTTTAACGACACCAACTCAACTTTAAGGATGATAAATGACTAATTTTTGGGAAACATTGTTACCACATGAATATTTCAGTAGCAGAATTTACTGCCCAACTGAAATAACCAAATAATTTAGTTGGCTTTATTATGAAGGAAAAACAATACTCAATTATTCATTACTACACTAAAAATAATAAGAAATAAATATTGTATGATAAATGTTGACAAAAGAAAAATTTCAATTTAGGTAAAAATTAAATTTTAATTTAGGAAACAATACGGTATCAATACAAATAATAATATTCTCTAATTAAATTCAATGTATATGTTGAATACATTTATTTGCTTAGAAAACTATTAAATGTTTTTAATGTTGCAAATTTAACACATAGCTACAACATGTGTGAAAATGTCTTCAACAATATCGGCAGCTTCAATCATCTGATATTTTGTTGGGATTCCATTGAAATGTGGCAAAAACATCTCTTTGAAGTTTAGTAATGAATTTAGAGTTTCAAGAAAATGAATTTTTTTCTAGCGATAGTATCTAAATATTATTAAAAAATTTATTTTCATAAATAATTAAACTCAGCTAGAACACTATAATGCTTTGAAATACTTGTACCTTTGTAAGATTCCAAACTTTCAATATTTGAATAAAATATTTCATTCATCGTGAAAACTAATTCTAAATTTGATGCAAAGCAAAGAAAGCTTCTCGTAAAAGGGTTATGTATTGTTTATATTAACATTGTGTAAGAAATAAATTACACTTCTTTATGTTCTGGAATTGCTAATAATCTCCTCAGAAAGAGTCAAGTAATACAAAAATAATATTTCAATAATAATTTTTAAAAAATATGTTTCGTACAGAAGGAAAAAATTGTTCCATAATCTATAATGAAATCTAAAATATACGTATAAGGTTGTAAAAAATATTAGTGAATATTTGTTTGAATGTATTGAAATATTTTTAATATCGTAAAATAAAAAAAGTATTGGTAAATTAAAATTACTTCACATAAAAGAATAATATTACATACATTATCAAAATTAACAAATATTTCTTACCAAATAATTAAACTAATTAAAAAAATAGAAATAAAGAAAAATCATTAATTAATTTTTTTAAAATAAAAACCTAAATTAGAAATAAAATTGGGATCAAGCATGAAATTGTTCACAATATTTAAAAACATGGTTTTAGAACAAAATTACTGAGTTATTGCAAATAAACTTTTCATGGAATTTAATGCATTACGTTTTTCTTAAAACAGAAAATAAGGTTTATGTTACTAAAATTTTACTTCCAAAAATGAGCTCTATATATTCAATCTAACTTTCTTGTACTGGAATTATCTGCCATTTTTTTTTAAAAAAAAGTTATAAAAAAATTAAAAATTAAGAAAAAGTACATAAATTAGTTAAAATGTACTGTATGGTAAAAAGAAACTTACGAAAGGTGTTTAATAAACTGAGAATGAAAAGGTTTTCTCTAAGAGTACAGTTTACTTCTATATAATAAACTATCCGATAGTAAATTTTTGCTTCTATATGATAAATTATTCGATAATAAATTTTACTATGGTAGCCATATTTTATTGATATAAAGAAGACATTTATAATATTATAAAGGCATATTAGACAAAGACAAGAAATATATTTATGAAACATAGTGGTTTGTAACTAGCGTTAGAAAAGAATCCTGATCTCATTAAAAATACATAACTTATTAACTTATTCTAAAGGTTATTCACTTCAATATGCATCAAATGTTTAAAGTGAGTATATCCTGTATTGTGAGTGAATCATGTTCAATTGTTTTTTTTTAAAATTGTTCATAAAACGTAATTGTGTTTTCTTATTTCATTTATTATTCATGCTTACTTAGTTCTGAATATGACAATAATTAAATATTATTAGTTCAAGAGCAAAACTCAAATTGAAATCTAAAAACTTACAGTACGATAATAAACTTGGTCTTGTGCTTGGGCACAACAAACAACTTTGAAATAAAAGCAACGAAATGAATACTTTTAAATATAGTTGAGATTTAATGTTCTGGTATGTCATTTTGTTTGTGCTTGATGAGGGGACAGGAAAAAGGATCGTGTCCTGTACTCACAGCCACTGCGTAGAAATATTCCAACTGTGGAAGTGGATCTTTGTTACAGTAAGGTGCTGTTTCTTAGCATTCTTTTGAGCCAATAGTCATTCCGAAGATACGTATAACAGAACTAATGTATTTGAAAGCAAGGAAAGATAAAGTTCATCCAGAGGTATGGATAATCTTCCGTGGTTGCTATCTTTTATTTCAAGTGGATCAATTTCCCTCCCATTCAGCGAAATGCATCTCAAGTTAATTTATTAAACATGAGGCTCAATGGAAACAATTTCCCTCAAAAATTCAGCCACCAGACTCTAACATTATTAAACCTTTATGAAAGTAAAATCGACAAATGAGTGAAAGATTTCCTCCACCTTTACGACTATCAATGTTGGGAGATATTATACTTGAGGAATGGTAAATGGAGGGAAATAAAGCCTTTTTTATGCGAGAGATTTATGTACATCTATTTTATGTCGAATCGTTGCTAATCGCAATGCTCATGATGGACCAAAAACAATTTAATAAAAACAATAATTTAGATACAAAATATTACCTTTATTTTATCCACTAACTGCATGATAAAGTATAAAAAAAAAGAGTTCTTAATAAATATTGTTAAGTTATGGTATACGGGATGATAAATGAGTGTATGCTTTGCTATAAGAATTTTAGGGCTTTTTTCTTCTTGAAAAAGTGTTCTGATATAAACCTCTACAACTACAAAATAATCAAAAGCTGCCTTAAAAGAAAAGAAATTTACGGGGCACACTCTTATTTTGAACAATTTAAGTATTTCAGTGTTTGAATGAAGCCAAACAATCAACAAGATCAATTTAAAAATTTAAAAAAAAAAATTCTTTTTCATTTCTTAAATATTCGCAAATCTCAATTGAGAAGATACAAAAAATAAGCTTCAAAGAAAGCACACACACACACACACACACACACACACATATATATATATATATATACAAACTGAAACAATAATACACACACACTATATTATAACGAATTGGATGAGAAGTGATTTGGTTGAAACTAAGAGATAGAAATAACGCTCTTCCATGAAAGGAATTGGCTGCTGAAGAAGTGAGCAGGGAGAGAATGGTGTAACCGCGAAGGATTATGTAATCATTGGAGAGGATGACATATTTCTTACATATGTTTGTTTTACATATATATATGTTTTTTACATTTGACATATGTTTTTTTAAAATTTTATATTATGTTTTGCGTATATAATGTATGGTGTGTTCGTAAAATTTGTGTTATGTGTCGAAGTGTTATGTGTGTTAAACCTATTCAAAGTGACTAATTATTCCACAAATGCCGAATGACACGATATGAGAACATAAATAGTTATTTTAACAGACGTGAGAAGAAAATGCATGGTTATATTAAAGAAAATCATGAAATTAGAAACTTGTTTTACATCCAGATTAGACGGATCCATATTAAATTCAAGTCAGCTACAACAACCGTTTATGATATTTTAACTAATTATAAAAATAAGTGTAATTCATAGTGTAGCATGTTCATTCCTAGTTTTTATCACATGAGTCGGCCTTCTTTTATGCCTATGAGTCGCCTTCAGATGTTGACATTAATGGCGTATTTTGGCGTTTCTCGCCATCTAATTGTTCCCATTTTTGCATTATAGAACTCATAAATAGTGGAGTGCTTTCTGCATCTGAACAGCCCGAACTATATGTGTTCTCCGAGATTTCAACATTTCTAGGTCGTTTAGATACGGCTTTGATGAGAAGAGAGATATTCGCCTATGAGAAGCCGATCGATGTTGATCCCAAGCAAGAACCAGGCAATCCCTGGTTTGTTTCCGCACGAGGCGGTTGTCTCGATACCTCTTGTCACATAACTTTTGTATATAACTGTACATGTAGCAAAATTCAGAATTCGTAACTTAAAACCAATATTTTTTCTCATTCTTCACAATATCTTGAATTCTTTTTCAAACGGTACAATAGCATCAATTCTTCCTGTGTGTGTTCACAGCACCAATCTGTCTTCCCAAATGCATCTAGGAATGTTGTTCGAATTAAGAAATACATTTAACTCCCATTGTAAGCATATTTGTATAAACAGCTAAGAGAAATAAGTTTTTGCTCCTTTCCAATGAAAAATCGATAAGAGCGATATAAAATGGATGGAATAGAATATAGTTATTTTCGAAATGAATCAACCGAAATAAAAACAAATCTCGCAAATTAAAAATGAGGCTATTGAATAAAGAATCAAATAATTAGCTTTTTCTTAAGGAAAAAAACTATTTATTCGTTAAAAATGAGAGTGAAAATAAAAAAAGAACTTTCTATTTTCTAAAGGTTACAATTCGGAAATTAAGAATTGACTGATTATAAAATTTGAAGTACAATCATTCAAAAAAAAAAAAAAAAAATTCTTAAAAAAAGAAGAAAACAGTTCTAGTTAAAGTATAAGATGTTCTAAAATAGAAATAAAGTTGGAATTATTATTGATGAAATATTTTTACTACCGAGGTTTAGTAAAATTTCTCAATTGCTCAAAATCATAGATTGTTTTAAATCTGTGTTAGTATGTCATGATACAATAATTGTAGCTTGTCACTTTTGATTGTCTTATAAAATAAATTTACTTAAAAATTAATGAAACTAAGTAGTTCTATCAATTTATCAATTCCAGTTAATTAGTGTTAAATCATTAAAAATATATAACAATAATTCACAATGACGTCTTTAATGACAATTTATATTTCAAAATAATAATTTCTTTAAACTCTAGTATTTAATATTTTTAAGATATTAAAACATTTCGATGTTTATGAATAATTTTTTTTCTACTTTTAAAACTTATAAACGTTAGGTTAAATCTTGGACCAAGTTTATTTTCCAATAATTACAATGTTAGATACAGCTTATAACATTAAGAATAAAGAAATATTTTCTAAATGAAAAAAAAATATATTAAGCGCGCAATCTCTAGTAATTGTCATAATTATAACAAAGAAATTTATCACATCTGAAAAGCCTATGAATAAATTATTATTTTAATCGTAGCTATAATTACTTGTGTTTAGAAATATATAACAATGACTTGTTTCCCTTAATCTATCTATATCTTACATGTTAATATTATAGATAGTAAAGATTGAGCACTTATGGCGCAATTTTATTAATATTGATAGGTATTTATATAAAGTTGCTCTGCAATACTTTTTTTTTTAAAAGAACAAAATATTTTTCGAAATTAGCTTTTTTTTAGTTTCTTATATATCGCTTCATTGACACCAATTTTGAAAATTTCTTACACGTTTTCTAAACAGCTGATTTAAAAAAAAGATCCAAAACTAATTTTGAAGAATTCCCTTTAAGGATAAAGAAACCTATATTTCCAAAGCATTCGAACAAAATTATAACAAAAAAAATATACATTTTAAAGAAAATGTTGTTAAATTTATCATATTTGACAATTATGATTTTTCGTTTCTTCGAAAAACAATAAACAAACTTTTTAGATAAATAGAATAGAAAATTGTGAATTATTGATGCAAATTAAGCATTTCAAGATTATTTTGATAAACTACATAGCATAAAGATCCGATAGTAAACTCATTTTCTATAACTGGAGAACTTTTTAAATCAAGAAAAAGTTTTATTATAAAAATATTTATAATTTAAGAAATGCTTCTTTTTTTTTTTTGCAAACTATAACTGATTATTCTGTAGAATATTCCCTCCTTTAAATATGAAAAAATAACTTAAAAGCAAATTTAAATTTAATATTGTTTAATTTGTCGGAAAATTAAAGTATTACAAAAGATACAGCATCTCATTAAAAGTAATAAATTCATATAAAAAATCGTATGGTCGAAACATGTAATCAGAGACATAAGAGGGAGCGCATTGTAAGAATCACCTTTTACTCGAGTTCTTCAAATTATTTTTGAGTTTAGATCTGGCGAAGAGAGGGGAGGAACTTATTCTCAAAAGAGGACTCATTGATGAGAATTAACGGAACGTTGTATGTGTAAAAAAGCCTCAAATTTTCGGTTTATTTAATCAAATCAAAACGAAAAAATGCTACTTTGCCATTAAAATATGAAAATAGAAATAATAATATGTTTCGATAGTTCAAATAGATACTAGCATTGTCTGGTAATAATTATTTAGGCGTATAAACTTTTTTTTTAAATAGAAAATCTAAACTGCTATTTAATAATTATTTTTAAAATGTTTATAAATAAATTTTAATAAACAGAAGGAAAAAAATCTGAATTATTTTGTAACGTAAAATTTTTTAAAGTGGTTTAGGCTAATAAAGAAAGACTACCTTTCTGCCAAAATGGATATTTGGGTAAAATGGAACTGTATTACTTCGATTAGACTTCTTAATCTGTTTTGAATTGACAGATTCTCAGAATTTCATTTTTGAATTTATAGTGTGTTTAGCAATCGAATAAACAATTTAGTTTTCTTTTCTACAGCTCGAAATATTCTTAAATCATTTTTTGTGTATTCAATTTCCTTTTCATTCTTCACTTAATGAAGGTAGCTTGCAGGATTTCTAAAATTTATATATTAATATAAAATTATTTTTCTGTACAGACCAGGGGTGGGCAAATAGTGGCCAGTGGACCACATGTGACCCGCTAAGACTTTTTTTGTAACCCGCCAAGACTGTCAGAAAAATACGCCTTGAATTGAGATTTCCTTCCAGAACGTAAAATCATTCAAAACAAAACTAGATCTATTAACAAGGAAAGCAGGTGAAGGCAGTTTTTATCATTTCTCCTTTGTTGGGAAAACAGAAAATTCCTGAAAATGTTTCCGCAAAGATTAGGGAGCATTTGTAGAGTTTGGAGGAGGAGGGCATTAGAAGATTTCAAAATGATAAGAAAATTGAGTCTAAATTCAATTTGCATTCTCATCCCATCATTGTTAATATTGATACAGCACCTGAAGAGTTTCAGCTTGAACTTATTGCCTTGAAGTGAGATCACACTGTGAAATAAATGTTTTAATGTTGTATCATTAGTTGATTTTTTATAAATCTCTCTGCTAAAAAATTTCCATGTATGATGGAATTTTCTGGGAAGATACTCTTTATATATATATGTCTATATATTTGGGATAAAAGTTTTTCTTACTTAAAGATCAACAAGAATAAGCATAGATACGCTATGACAAACATTAACTTGCAGGCTGTGATGAAAATCTCAACAAACAATCTCACTTCTGATTTAAAAAAAAATGTGGAAAAGTGTGATAGGGTACATTTGTATCAATAACCATTCCAAATTAAATGTACTTGTAATTATAGATGATATGTAATTAACACAATAAATACATTGAATAAAAATGTCACTATTTAATTTAACTTATACTCATTGATTTCTGTGTAAACATTTATACCTTTTCTGAAATGCAAAGTTAACTATACAATCATTTAAAAAGGTGCGGCCCGCTATTAGCCTGCGCTTTGACAAAGTGGTACCCGAGCCAAAACAATAGTACACTCCAGGTCTAAAGAATAGAATTGAATGGACTTGTTCTTAAATCCAAGTAACTTTCAAATACTCATTAGTTGAACTAGACAACATAAAATCTTTCATATGTGTGTAGCTTCGTGTATTATCACTTGAAGGAATTTTGCATTAAATTACGTTAGCAGTAATTGAAAATTTCCTTAATGAAAATTGATACTTTCGTATATTAATGTTTATTTACCCTTGTCTGTCTTAAGATCTGAAATAATATCAAATCGATTTTACAATATTATTTTTTAAATATTTGTTATTGTTGTTGTATCAATAATTTCTCAAATAATTTCTTAAACTGAATTTAGATGAAAATGTAAATGTTTATACTAAACATGAAAAAGAATGTCAAAAATAGTAATGACGAGTTTGAAGTTTGCGGCGATAGTGAAATAAATTTGTTACATTTGAGAGGGGAAGATTGATTAAGAATAAAAGGCTTGTTGAAAAAATGATGTTGGATGAAATTCCTTATAATATTTGTATCAATGAAAAGCCTAACACTTTGAAAAATGTTCTAAAATATGATTTTCGATGGAAATAATCTAAAAACATATAAAAAAAATGTTGGGTATTGAGATGTATTTTGTAAAAGTTCCCAACACCTTAGTAAAGCTTATTAGATAAGCAAGATATTCTGTCTGACCAATGTTAAATTTTTTTAAAAAAATAATTAAAGTCTGCTGCAATCGATGTAGAAATTTTCTGTATTGCTGAGCTTAAACATGCAAAAATTTCCATCACGTGGCAAATAACACTATCTATCGATTGATTGATAAAGTCCGAGAGAAAGCAACACAATTGTACTAATAAATGTAAAAAAAATAATCACTGGCTATTTGTTTCCTTTAGGGATAGCTCCGGCCTCTTATATACGTATTCTAAGCAAAAATATTTACATTTTTATTCCAGTATTAAACGAGATTTATTTCTATCATAAGAGATAGAGTCATTCGATTTGAAACGAGCTTGAAGATATGAAAGTGACTTATTATTAATTAAATATTTATCTAGTAGAGAGATTCAGAATTTCAATCTTAAAAACTATTTTCTAATAAATAGAAGGAAATGCTTGAAGAAAGGAAAAACAAAATAAAATTAACGTAGATATAAATGGCTAGATATACTCGGGGCTTATAATAACAAAAAAAAATATTTATCTTTCTCCTACAAATAATATATGCTGAAAAAAAGCACCTTATAAATAATTTAATTTTTTATTCGAAAGATGATGAACATTATTCCAGGATAAATGATGGCTGTAAAATAAATTATTCAAGTTAATATATTTGTAAAATGTATCTTTTTACTTTCCCTTCCCTGTCACGCTAAAAAAAAATCGGATGGAATTGATTAGACGGCGATTAAATCGATTGATCATTTTCAAATAGTAGAGTTATTTTTTACTTAACTTCCATAACGTAACACTTCTGATACTTAAAATTGAAAGGAATACATTCGATTCTGAGAAAGCTGTTAACCACGTAATTAAACAATTGAAAATGTAGAATTTGTGAGATGTCGCTTTTCTAAAGTTTTGTCATTGCATACTATCATTGAGTCAACAGTTACATTGCAGTTGGAAAATGCAATTGGTATGTTACTGTAACAGAAGTTAGACATAATTATTTTTACATTGCAACAAGAAATAGAGGTTTAGATGCCTATTTTTTTAAAAATCTGTTGACAATTTTAGGTATAGATAAATTACATTTTAACTCTATTTTGTTTAACCATTTAGATGTTTTAAATCAGTGAGGGTTTTTATGAAGAGAGAGAGAGAGAGAGAGAAATAAAAGTCGGATTCTCAAAAGAAAAATCTTAGCATGAAGCATTAGAACTCTAAATACAAAATTATTCTACGGTTTTTCGAAGGTTGATTCACAAATATATCAAAATTAATTTTGGTGCGTTTTTTTTTCTTTAAATATACAAAAGAAAGGAATTCCATTGAAGTTACATTTCGAGTGTTTACTTCTCATGTGTTTGATGTAGAAGAGTAAATTTCAGCGAGTTTCATAGATGAAACTCTCCGTAAGTATCGATGAAATCAGCTGCTAATTGTATATGTTTCTAATTTACAAAACTTTACTGCACAATTTGGTGAACTTTTAAGACTTATGAGTAGATTGCGTTGCAGAATTCTTTAGTATGGAATGATATGAAACAGTATACTATAAACTATTTAAGTACCTATTTCAATAAATTGTATTTGTTCGGAAGTACTCAATTTTTAGACTCATTTTTTCCGTTACGATTTATTTCAGTCTCTCAACCACTTATAGCAGAGGTCACGTGTACAAACTGGAGTTGCGCATGTGCGCTCATTTTAATATCACTCAAATCCCTTCCCGTACCGTATTGTCCCATAGTTGATGAATAATCTTGTAAAATAATGTACAAAGGTAGATTAAAATTGAAAAATGATCAGAAAAATAAAAGTAATATTTTATAAAATATATATATAAATCGACTCTTCCTCACTAAATGTGACGTTAATAAACAATCAATTATATACGTATATCAATAATTTGGTGGCATCTAGCAAGCATTATTCGAAATGCGGACCATCCAAAAATGTACTAAATTTGCTTTCACGTATTTCGACGTATATAAGTGACGGGGGTCGATCAGACCCAGTAAGATATTATTTTGTTTTGGGTAAAAATAAATCAATAAATCTGATTTTTTTTTCTTTCTATCTGATTTATATTTTAGAGGAATACTTAAAAATTAAATGTCATAATTAAAACCCGTTGAAGCTATTGTGAAATAAGTTATAAATTTTTTTTGTTCTTTATACCCATTCATGGTAAAAAGAACATTGATACTCTTTTATAATACCTAAAAACAATAGTCGATTTAGATATATGAATTTTTATTAGTTGTCCGCATTAGATGCAAATGCTGCAAGCGGATTTAAGGTATTCAATAATTAATAATATGAGGACACACGAGAAAACTTATAGACAGTTGTTGTTAAGATACGTAAAAAAGTGCATTTTCGAGCATGAGAAGAAATTTAAAACTCTCCTTACAAAAAATCACATAGATGAATTTCTAAGAAAGATCCGTGGACTTAAAATATTGAATTTTTTTTATCTTAATTATATAAATAAGATTAGACCATTTTGTTAAGAAATTATCATCAAATAAATTTTAATTACGGTGTAGAGCTATGTTGGGTTTTTAGCCCTTCGCTCCAATGTTTTATTTTTTGCTGACTGATAAAAGGAACATGTGCTTGGTCACCGCTTAAGATCTACGACGGTTAATCGATTTAGTCAGATTTGTTTCTTGCTGCTATCTAAAATTTAAACCATAAATTCTATGATTTATTAGAAATTCTTTTTTTTTTCGGATTTATATTTAAATTGCAAAATAACATAGTATTCCTACTCTCAACCCTCATTAGTAAGTGCGTCTGAGTTTTTCTTTCCACATTTTATTGATTCCCTCCTCCAAATTGTTACAAGCTGGAAAAAACCCACCCCAACAAATTTTTACGGGATAATTAAACTATACCTCAGACCAATCTCTGACCGTGGATGAATTTTTGATTTAAATTCAAGTTAGCAGCTTAAATTTAAAATATTTCAAAAATAAATTACATTTCTTTAACTATAATTTGAACATGTTTAAATGTTAATATCTAACATACTAGTAAAAAGTAGCTAGATATTGAGTCCCATTCTAGATATAAATGAAATGGGTAATAATATGTATAAAATAATTCTCAGAGTATTATTAATTCGAATTGTTCTTATAAAAATATGACGATGTACACATTTTAAAATCGTTAGATTCTGAAATTATCACTGAATCCAGTTAGATGTAATCACAAATTATTTTTATAAAACATTCTTAATCCTTTTAAAAACAAATACAGACTGTTAGGGATATGACTTGACATGACATTCCCAGAGCTCTTATCCTACATACGTGCTAAACGCAGTTCTCGTGATGTTGGTTGTCATAGAAACCTGTCAGTTTAAAGCAGCTGGCACTTAGATTAAAATTGTGCAAGGACTTTGAGAGCAACTGTACTGAGGACTTCGGTGAAAAGTTGCTAAATGAAGCCATGATTCCACGATTTCACTCACCGGAAACTAATAGCCTTCGTGTTGCATCTAAGTGCTAATTAATGAAGAATCACTCTACATAATTATCAGTGATTTTTGAAATAAAAAAAACTTAAATAAAAGCACCAAGAAACATTAATGCACTTGAATAAAATTTTGATTACGAGTTTTATATTCAGAAATGAAGCAGAAAAAAATGAACCATTTACGAACTAATAAATTTTAAAAACTGTTCAGATAATACGAATTTTTATGCACAGTTTCTAATTACTTGTTCAAAAAGTTATACGCAGATACATAAGAATTAAAATCACACACACACACACACACACACACACACACACACACACACACACACACACACACACACACACACACACACACACACACACACACACACACACACACACACACACACACACATATATATAGAGAGAGAGAGAGAAAGAAGTGTAATAATTTTACTTTATATATATATATATATATATATATTATTATATAAATTAGAAAAATTACTAATTTATATATATATATATATATAAATTATAATTTTTCTCAATAACAGTTTAATTTTCTATTTTGTCCCATTCTCTAATTCAAAAGCAAAGTGTTCATTTTTATTTCCTGATCCAATTCTAAATTATCCATTTATTATCATTTTTTTTCTTTTGATCATGCGCTCATAAAATTTGTTTAATCCACTTTCCCATGATCGTAAATCTGTCATAAATAATACTTACTACACTCTCTGTCAACAGAGGAAGTATCCGAGAATCCTACACCTAGAAATGTGAGATCCTATCACATGACAAAATGTCACCTGAAAATCCTTACTACCCGTGGCACAGCGACAAAAGCACTCTTATGATCTTCTGTATTGCTCATCTGAAGAATCACTCTTCATAACTATCAGTGATTTTTGAAATAAAAAAAAGAAACTTAAATAAAAGCACAAAGAAACATTAATGCACTTGAATAAAATTTTGATTGAGGTTTTATATCAGAAACAACAGAAAAAAAAATGATCTGATTTGAACCAATAAATTTAAATTTGATTAGTTCAGTCCTCGAATATACAATTAGTATCGAAGCCGTTGAGATTCATCAGAACGTTAGTCTTCTCTGTTAGAATGAAATTTACAGAGAAATAAATGTATATTAGAGATATAATAATATTCTAGAATGAATAAACAATCCTATTATGAAAAAGTTGATTTGCATTTCAGCCATGTGGAGTGTTTTTATTAATATTAGAAACAAACTTTTAATATATATGCTATATATATATATATATATATAACTTATATATATAAACAAGGTATAAAGAAAGTACATTTTACAAACATAAACGTTTTGAAATATTCAAAATAAAAATAAAAAAAAATAACTAAGTGCAAACCAAATAACCAAAAATCAAAATTAAACAAATACTTGTGAAAATTAAGCAATTTACATAAAAAAAACAAACTACCTAAAAAGGTAAATCCTAAATAATCATAATAAACTATTTTACAATCAAATAGAATTTTAAAACAAAGCAAAAGTAATAATACAGCCAAAATTTGAGAAAAATAGCGAAAATGTAATTAATACTGTTCCACTTTGGAATGGAATAATGTGTATTTATTCAGGTAAGTACCATCTGACCATCACACTTCAGTGAGTTACGTAATACAAGGATAGTAAAAACATAAAATCGAGAAATTCATCTACATCAGTGGTTTTCAAACTTTTAACCATGGATGACCCTTTTTATAGTCAAAACTAGCCCACGGACCCCAAGCGAAAAAATAAATAAATGCATAGCATAAAATTACAAATTTAAAAAGAAAACATTTGAAGAAGTATTTATTCAAATTATAACTTTTGTTTATATAAAATAAAATTTTAAAAAAAATTCATGACTTGGATAAACTTGATGAAGAGACGATTTATATGAGTGTGTCTGCTCAGGTACATGAGTAGCAACCACTAAATCCCCTCGAGCACTAAGTTCTAGACTTTTTATTTTTTTTTCAGTGAATTCAACGACACTGAATACACGTTCTACCAAATAGGAAAACGATCAACAACTTCCAACAATAACCCATAATACAGGATATAAATTGGGATCTGTTTTTTGTAACCAGAATTTGTAGTATCCTTGTTCAAACATTGGTTTAAGTTCCTCATTTGTGGATATTTAAAACTCCTGTATTCGTAATACGTTCATCTGTATTTGGGATCACAAAGTTTGTCCACGCGCTAAGGTTCAACACAGTCAGGATTATCAGAAAGTGAAGAATGTCTTCAAATCTTTGTTTCGGAATGCAAAGCAAGAGAATCCGTTAGGTGTTGACAATAAACGAAAATCTTCCATCTCTATTTTGCAATTTCGAAAATTCGGAAATTAGAGTACTCTCCTTTCCCAATTTGTTGTACAGACAAAGTTTTGCATTATGTATAACGCTTTTGGTTTTGATTAAATTCAATTGGTCACCTTCTAATTTCAAATCATTTTCATTAAATTTGGCAAATAAATCAATCATATGTCCTTTTTCTAGTGTGATAGAATTGTGCTTCACCGTGTCTTTGCTTTCCAGAATTTCAACATTAAATCAAGAGCGCATAAAATCGATTTAAATGTGCACTTTAAGATAACATTACTTCTGTGTGGAAGTGGTAAGCGATTATAGTCCTCAACATTTCCAAACAAAAGATGAGGAAAAAATCTCTCACTGAGCATTCTGATTTTGTCTT
The DNA here is from genome assembly GCA_019974015.1 of Nephila pilipes. NCBI lineage: Eukaryota > Metazoa > Arthropoda > Arachnida > Araneae > Nephilidae > Nephila > Nephila pilipes. The sequence goes on from BMAW01132854.1 coordinate 184,783, forward strand.
CTCTATGACGCAATCTAATGAGAATCACGCAAACGTTCACTAAGATGTTTTGAATGATGTCTGATGAATGACCTGTGTATTGAAAATACATTCAGTAAACAATTTTTTAAGGCAATGCCAGAAAAGTCTCCGGTATCTTCCCTACAATTGCTGTAGACTCATTAGTAGTAACAGAAATGATATTAGTGTTATAACTTTTACATCAGAAAAATCTTTTTTAATTCAGTAAATAATGTTTTCACCTTTTCGTATCGGTTTCAAATATTTAGCAAATAACACGAAAATTCTTGTCAGGAAATTTTCTTCTTTTACAAATCTTACATAAGCTAAAGTAAGCTTCATTTCTGGTAAATTAGACTCGTCAATACATATAAAATTCAGATGTTTTTCAATACTCCACATAAATAATTTTTTTATGCACTGAGCCATTTCGTCAATTCTTTTGTACTGTTGTATTAATACTCTGTGGAAATCTTTTTTTTATAATGTCGAGCTGGTTTGTGCAACACGGGTGTGTATACCACACTTTGGCTGGTAAAATTTTTTTCACCACTAGATATGACTTTCGGATTTTTCAATCAATAAAGAAATGTAATACAAGAAGCACACAGTCCATCGTCATCTCCTTAGATGTTGTCCCTATGAGTTGTTGTAGTGACTGTGTTTCAAATATTTTCTTAGACTGTTTGAAAAAACGACTAAATCTATGGATTTTAATAAACGTTCCTTAAACTTGGAAGGTTTCATTGAATCATTTGACATAGTTTTATTATAAGAGAAGACAAGTACTATTTCCTGGTGATGAAATAAAACCATACTTCAAATATTCAACTCCTACTGTATTGTCAGCGTTTCTCTTTGGCTTACTCATACTGTTATAGTATTTAAAAGGGCAAAAGAAAGATTTAAGAAAAATTTGTATATCAAATATTGTTTATTTGCACGATGAACCACTGTGGTATTAACTTTCTCAATGGAATGCTGCAGTAAAATCCTTTTGAATTGAATATTTGATGTAAGGACAAAATTTCATGTAATTTTGGGTAAAATATAATTTTCAATAATTAACGTCTTACAATCTGTAATACGTAACTT
>BMAW01132854.1:187423-303613 GCA_019974015.1 Nephila pilipes
TAAGCTAGAAAATAATTGTAAAATCAATGCCCACACATAAAGCATATAAAAACTACAAAAAATTGACTGAACTCAAAGATTTTGTAAAATTTGAACAAAAATTAATCAAGCAAGTAATTAAATAAGTCATGGAGCAGAAAACGCGTATTAGTATGGAATTGTGTAATGCTTTCTCTATGTTTGCAAATGTTTTTAATACTTTTGTATGTTTTATTTTATTACAATGTGTTCACGTTTCTTTCGGATTAGATAATTAATTTCTTTCTGCAATTGATTTTGTCTGCTTTAAAAAGTTTCAACATTTTTATTTGTGATGACGCGTCTTTGGTAAATATTTTATATTACTTTATGTTTTAGATTGCTTACACTTATATGATTAGCTTTCGGTTTCATTAATATTATTCTTTCTAGTTAAATTTTTAATTTTTGTTACAATATTTTAAATAATTAGTAAAAGTAAATTGATATTTGCAGTAAAATTGAAAATGTTTATTATGTTTGCCATTTTTTCCTTTGGCTAAATTTCTGAATGTGCTGATTTTTGGTTTGCTACTATCTTATTGTGACTTAATGCACTGAATTGTGATAGGTTGATCAATAATTACCTGTATAAACACACATTATTCCATTTCAATGTATGAAACAGTATTAATTATATTATTTCCATTTTTCTAAATTTTGCTTTTCTATCTCTTTAATTTATTTTAAATTGTTTGGTTATTTAATATTTTGTTTAGGATATAGGGTTTTAAATATATATGTATATATAATGTATATGCATGCATAATGTATATATATGTGTGTGTGAGTGTGTTTGCTTTTAATAAATGAGTAAAAGGAGATTAGAAGTTTCATGGCTCTAATAGCCACACGAATTATCCGAATAAAGTATCTTTATTACTTTTGAATGAATGAGAGGTAATTTTACAAGATGATGAACGCAGCGCAAGCTACGTCCGTTCGCATTCATAACTCTCATTCTTGGCCAAAGAGAGAGATAAAATTTTATCTTGCTAAGAATTTATATGCAGGGATTTTCTTTAGATCATGTAATATTGGATGAAGGGATTTTCAGGGACTTCAGTGGCAGACAAAAAGTTTAATAAGGATTATCCCTACTGCTTCGAGGCGTGAGAAAAGCTGGTTTTGCAGATTAAAATCCAAAAGTTACAATCCAAAAATAAATTAAAATCCAAATTTAGAATGGTATCAGAAATTAAGATGAACTTTTTACTTTGGGTTAAGGAATTGGAAAAATTAGGAAATTATATTATTTTTAAGTGAAATCATAATAAATCCCACACACACAATGTGTTTGTGGTGTGTAAATTGCAATTTTTAAATTTCTCTGTATTCCTAAGTACTGAACTACAGTCAACAGAAAAAAAACATCGAACTTAAGCACGTAAAATGAAAGGAGATTTATGGAAATTCAAAAGTATAACTCTAATATGTAGCTATCTATAGCATAAATTGCTTAGTACTACCCTTAAAATTTTTATTTCTTTGTTAAAGGATTTTAGCACTTCTCAAATAACTATGTTAAAATAATTTCCTTTGATTTACATAATTGTAATGTTAAAATGCTAGCAACTAGACTGAAACTAAAAGATATAGCGAGCAATTGTCATTGTCAGTTAAACTTCAATTTTTGCATCAATAAACATTTGATTGCATTTTTGTAATTGAATACAGGCAATTATTTTGCAATGCATTATAAGTATGAAGTAGAGTATTCCATTAAAATTAGTATTAAATTTCATAAAGTATTTGTGTACTTATTAAGATAATTAAAAATTGTATATAAAAGCCGACTTGTATTTTTATAAAAATACTAATAAATTATTCATGATATGCTATCAATTAGATGAAAAGCTAATTGATAAATGTGTTTGCAGTATGAATAAATTAAATTGTGTACTTAAAAAGATAAAGGTATCATTATTTCAATATCTCTCAATGATATCAACAGCCATAAGACGTATAGCCTGCGTGTTTTAAATTTCTTCTGTTGTGAATGTTTTTCTAAGACTGCTTTTGTGTTTCTAGTTGGATATAAATAATGTATGGTATAATATTTTCACGTATTTTTATTTAATAGTGTTTTTTTATTCGTGATCTTTTCATTCGAATTTATTTTTCAGCATGACAGTTTGTGTAGTTATTAGATGTTATGTTGAAGCCTTTGTTTTTGACTAAGCAGAACAAATGCTTCTTATTCAAAACATTGATGTTCTTCATTAATTTATAAGCTTTTTAAATTCAGATCTCATTGTTCTATGGGATGTAAATGGCAGAAGAATTTCCTAATGCCATCCAAAAAAACGAGAAGGAAGAAGCAAGAAACAATTATTAAGGTTTGGCATCGTTAAATACCGAGTGCAATCCTCCGGAACTTTGTGGATACATGGCCAAACGGGATTGCAGCTGTTATCAAAGAAAACGAAAAACATATTGATTGCTGACTATTTTTGTGGCTTTTTACAGTATTTGTTGTTATGTAACTTTGAAGAAATGACTGCTATATCACTTTTTCGTAAAACCTTTTCTTTCACAACAAAAATTCTTACCATAAACACTTTCTATTTTATTTCATATTCTACTTTCAACATTCTCTCCTTCCCCGTTAACATTGTTATATTATCTTGCTTAATGATATATTTTTTTTAACAACTTGATATTAAGATATATAAGGAGCATTAATCAATGCATTATTGGAAAATTTTAGTTTGCATTACAACATCTATTGGCATTATTCGTACATGCATTTGCATTATTTTTATTTTTGTCACTACTTATTTATATTATTTTTCTTTCTTTATACATCATAGCATTGAATTTTGGAAGGAGATAAAACTAAAAGAGAGCGTGCACGCTAGAGAAAGAGAGAGATCAGGCATTTAATAATTAAAACTCGACATGTTTTATTTCGATTATTTTATTGTCAATACAACTGAATAGACATACTAGTTTTTTTTCGTCTGTTTCAGGCCTGCCATTAAGTTTATGAGGATCGCTGTTTTTTTTTTTTTTTTTTTTTTTTTTTTTTTTTTTTTTTATAAATTTCATTCTATTTGGGATTTTATCATTTTTTGTTGACTGCTTTTTTTACAGCGAGCCCAAGTTCATGTCCATATCCCGAAATCTGAAGTTAACTGCATAATCTATTTCGCAATATCACGTCGCTCTCGGTTGCAGTCGAAAGAAAAGATTAATGTTTTTCATTGCACAACTACCTGAAAAAAAAGATAAATAGTGTCCGAACATAATTGTAGCTTTAAACAGATTTAATTTGGAATACAGATTTCTTTATGAATGCAGTTTAATATTTAATTACATTAAATGCAACTCGCATAATTTAACCTTTTGCGGTTACATTGTAAAGTTTATGTGCGCAGCTCAAGCACAAATTTAATTTGTTTTGTCTGTCGTTCTGAGAGCTTGTAACATCATTTATTTGTAAATAAAAAAATCTCTTACTTATCTGTAATAATTGTTACTTCGTTTTGAGTTACAGTTCGTTTTCTTCAGAAAACTCTGGAATCACAAAAGATACATAAATTAAATCCTGGACTCATTCGTTATCTCTAATATACATGAGCAGAGGCTAGTAAAAAGCATATTGCTAGGAATATGATTTTTTCACCCCAGATGAGTACAACGTATCGATACAGAATTAGACCAACTCTCATCTAAAAATAAAAAGAAAGTTATTTTCTCAAAAAATATTATGTTCTATACACATCTGTTTTAATATCACTAAAGTAAATCCATTCGCATGTATTTTCGAATTGCGTGCATATTATCAAGGATATATGTTCTCATAATAAGCTATAGATAGTATTCCACTACCCTTTGTGTACTCCAATCATATGATATTATCCATTGTATTAAGTTAAGCGACATTGGAATGATAACTTATCCAAGCGATACAGGCATTCATTTGCATGATTCGTTTCAATTGAGACGTTGAATGCAATTCCTGTTGCTAAGAGTAATTAAATGATAATGAGCAGAAATGAGAGATAAAAGAAATAGGGATAATATCAAGCATTGGATTATTTTGAAACTTTTCTTGCCTTAAATATTTTAATAATTACTAACATATTAATAATAAGCAAATAAAACATGTATAGCATTTTTCGCCAATGAATGTTGAATCAATCCGTGCAGTCAACAGTTAAGTTTTTATTCGTAAACAAATTATTTTGAGTCGCAAAATGAGATTCGTTAATTAACAAATAATTCTGCTAAAAATTAAATATTTAGACTGATTGTGAAGTGATGATGGTAAGATTATGAATGAAATAACAACATAGGAGACGTATCTCATATTTTTGAACCTCAGAACTGAGCTCAGGTAGGCTTAAATCACAAGACTGATGTTCGAATACCATATTATTGTAAATTAAATAAGAACTTTTCTCGTGTCGATAAATTTGGTTAATCCTTTATTAATATATATATGTGATTCTTCGCAATATCACTTACACAGCTCTCACTTAGTTCTAAAAATTAGTAATAACTTAAACACTTGATATTTGCAACATTTAACCAAAGGAGTCTTGGACTTTTGACCAAGGAGAACATTTGAATCATCTCAATTTTTTTTCAAACTTTGTACAAATTTAATGAATGTGTCATGCCACGTTATCTCTACTCTTTCTCTCTCTCTCTCTCTCTCACACACACGCACGCACGCACGAACACATACTCACAATGATTTGTTTGGAAGAGATATTTATTGTAATGCAAAAAATGTTTCTATGAATTGAAACATTTTTTATAGTTTTTTTATAATTGCCTGGTATTTAAATAAAAATATTTATACCTTAGTTACTTTTCTAATATCTCTAATTTTATATTTTTCATCAATAGTCTTGCCTTATTTTCTTTCTTTTCCCCCCGAGAAAATCAAAATATTCGAGATAGAAGACTTGAGCCACTTTTGTGGAGATAATAAAATAGGGGATAAATTCCAGTTATTAAGAAAATATTTCGTTCTGTTCTTTAATTAATATTTATTATTAGGTTTCTGCGATCTCCTAATACCAGAAAATAAGATTATAGGCATGTTGAATAATTCAAATGCGTGAATAATTTCAAAAGGATGAATATTTGTAATAACTCAAAGTATGTATTTTCTATTCATCAATTATTTTCTGTTAAAAAATAATTGTTAATTGTAAAATATTAATATCTTGTGCAAAAAATATATGTATAGGTTTCAGTTTGTGAAATTCAATCACACGTTGTATAAATAAATGAACTAAATAAACATTATAAATACACAATTTTAGAAATTAAGACGTTCATTTTAATTTCAATTATATATATCTTTTTCACAGATAAGATTGTTTAGATAATTTTTCTTACAGGTTATTCATTTAATTCAATAACTGTACATAATCTGATGATTTTTACCGAAAACAACAGTACTACACGTGCATTAATGATAACAATTCACCCTAGCAGTATTATGATAAATACTGGAATGAGTCTTCGTATTTGTATTCCAGATAATTTTTGTTCAATTTTGTTATCAATATGTTGAAATCGAACAACCCTGTACTTTTTATAAACTATCAACAGTATCTAAAATTACTCGGATAATGAATTATATGCGTGTAATTTATTGTTAACGTGCTGCTCTTTTTCGTCTTCTGTTTTTCATCCTTCCAAACAATGGAAGTAAATATTATACACTATTTATTTGAAGCCTTACAAATTTTAAAATTTGAATTATTTATTGGATTGGTTGTATTTTTGATTATTAATTGGTTACAACGTGGAAAAAATCTACCTCCTGGTCCACGGGGATTACCAGTGTTAGGTTACCTACCTTTTTTAGGTTCAGAAGCCTATCGAACACTTCATAATTTAACCGATAAATATGGACCTATATTCAGGTAAGTTAATAAATTTAAGGATTTTAGTGTTTTTTTGGGTTTTTGTTTTTAAAAATAATATGTATTTGTTGTCAGTAAAGTATCTGTATTAAATTCAAAGATTTTATTCTAATTCAAAGAATATCATTTCAAATCAATAATACTATAATCATAAAAAATATAAATAAAGAATAAATGATATTATTGAGAATAAATTAAAATAATATTTTAACTATTTAAATTGTGTAAAAATATTTTTATTTAATAGTTAGATTATGCAATAGAAACTCCCAATAAGAGACCGACCCCGGAACAGACATTTTGTCTCGCAAATAGAGGTGTAATTAGTTAATAAAAGGTAATTTCATCTTCTATTCAAAAAGACTGGGACCATTAGAATTCTCCCTTAAATAGATGCGCCCTTTAAAAGAAGCATTACTATATTTACAAATTCACGTGCTGAGGATTATAATGACGGAATAAGAGTTGTGTTGTCTTCGAGGTATTTAAAACTCACGGTTTAACTAAAACGAACTTCTATTTAACTATATTACAGACCAATTTTAGAGAAAACAAGCAAATCCTAATTTTAAAAGCTTTTAATTTTAAGTTTTTGAAGTTTTCTTATAAATCAAATTTTATTATTAAAAACCCAATTCTTTATATTATTTGCTAGATTATATTGATAATAAAAAGAAAAATAAAATAAAGTAACTTTAAAACGTATTTAAAGTTTTAGTTGAATTGTTTAATATTAATGTTCTTAAAATTAGCTAGGTTTCAGTTCTTGACTTTGATGTTGGTAGTTATGGATAGCATTCATCAATTATCTTCAAGTTTCATTAAAATACTTAAGAAAATACTATAGACGAGAGATAAATAGTCTATATTTCTAGATGAAGTAATTCCCTATATAATAATTGTATATTACAAAAAACCTCAAGTAGATGTTCATGTAAAATACCTTTCAATAGAGAAAAGAAATGTATTGTTGGAAATAACATAACATTTTTTTCATGAAAATTAAAAAGGAACTGACAATTTTTTCATGAAAATTAAAAAGGAACTGACAATTTTTAACAATATTAAAAGTTGTATTTGCTTCAAATATTTTAACTTCTCTTCTATTAATTATTCTAGGGGCTGATAAAAAGCAAAAAGTTTTAACTAGGTGGACAGTTATAATATTTTTACTGACAGATTTTTAATAGACATTTCTTCACAAATAATTTTCCTACTTCTCTCTTTGTAAATTTTCTCTCCTAGACAAATCAATTCATTTAAAAATAATATGAATCTATTAAAAATAGAAATTAAGCGTTTCATTGTTTTTTTATAGTTTTTATTTGGGTAGAAAGCTAGTGGTTGTATTGGGTAACTATGACGTTGTGAAAGAAGCTTTGTCCAACAACAAGATTATGGACCGCCCAAAAAATCCTCCAAATCATCTGCTGCCAAATAGTACAAGTAAGAAACCTATGTAAATAAAACAAAATTGAAAATATTTTATTTTTCATACCATATAGCATTTTATCAATGATAATATCAGTGTTTAATGATTTAGAATCTATTCCGTTTGAATATGAAATGAAATATTTCAAAATGAAGCTAAAATAACTAGAAGAAAAAATAGAATGTGAAATAAAATATTGTAATTACATTAATTTGGAGTATTTACTCTATAAATAATGTATGATACTCGCAGAAAGTAAATACAACAGGCGCCACGCAACTGGTTTGGATTCAATCGAGACTGGGAAGAGAAAATAAACTCACTCTTGACTCTGGGAACTTATGCAAATCTATAGCTTACAATAACATTTTAATCAATTCTTGTATCAGAAATAAGTCGAAGGGAGTTTATGTATTGATGTAATAGATTAATTGAAAGCACATTTGATTTATACGCAAATTTATACTCCATAATTTATATGAGAATACTAAAAGGCAAATTGAGTAAGTAAAAGCAGATAAAGTGAATGAGAAAACCGCAAATAGCGGTTTCCTCATTCACTTTATGGAATATAATACATAACTAAGGTAAAAAGTTATTACATTAGAACGCTCATCTCTGAAATTGTTTCATTTTTAAGAAAATATTCTAACATATAAATATATGTGTTAATATTTGTACTATTTTTTAAAAATTTATTTCACAGTTTCTTTTTCACCTTGACAATTATTTTTTAATAGATTCTATGCTATTCGATTTAAATTACCATTTTTATGTCCAGTTAGAAATCCCATTCTGTGGTACACGATATGTTGCATATATAAAATAGTCATTTAGGATAGATATAAAGTTTGCAGTCTCTTAAATCTTTCTGATGTCTTAAATGTTTCTTTATTTGTTTAATCTTATAAATAAATTTAAATGTTTGCTTGTTGTTTGCCGCTTTACTATACCATGCCATGGATAGTATTACTATGTAAAAGTAAGTATATTCCTTTCAAAAGATTTCAAATTTCATTTTGGTGATTATAAGTACCGTTTATTATTATTACAAGTAAATAAGTATAAGATTATAAGTATATAAGTTTGGTGGTATAAGTAAGTACAAAAATAAAAATTCCGTCTCCTGGTGGGTCATGACAGAGTGACAGCATCTCCATCGCATTGGAATCTTTATGAACTCTGGCTGCCTTTTCTGTAATTCGGCAGAGATCCAATGAATAGAGACCACCTCCGTCGATGTGCATCACTTCATGGCGACGCAGAAACGGCGCATTATTGGAGTACTAAAGAACTTTTAAGGCATTGACTTTATTGGCGTGCTAGAGAACTTTTGAGGCAATGACTTCAGTCTCTTCTTTTATCTGTTATAATTTCTATATTTGTATTAAACTTGTCATTGGAAATTTTTTTAAAAAATGATGATTATTTTGGAAATTTTTTCTTTGCTTTGAAAGGAAACACATTTTATATTATTTTCCACAAAGCTCTTCAGATTTGATCATCGATATTTCTTCATAGTTTAATGTCATAATTATTTATTACTTGCAAAGCTAAGTTATTCTTTTATTAGTGGGTATTAATTGTCTTTTAATTATCATTTTAGGACAATTTGTTGATCAGGTATGGCTTTCTTTATGAGTTATCTTTGTATAACAAACTGAAACTGTAAACTTCATAAATTTTCTGATATATTAACACCATGTTGAACTTTGACTCTCATTAAAAGTATTTTACGCTTACTAGCTGTATTGTTGAGATTTTAAATTTACCTGAATGGAGAATGGGTTTTCCAGTTAGTAAAATTATATAGCTAAAGAGAGGTATGTGTTCCCTATAGAACATTTTGGAGATGTATTTTGAGAGGCTTAAAGTTTTAAGAGTTACTTTTTTTAATTTAATGATCGTATTCAACATTTTCTTTTGCATTCTAGGTTTAAGTGTTTCTAATGGACTAATTTGGAAGGAACAAAGACGGTTTTCTGTTCAAGTGCTTCGAGAACTGGGAATGGCAAAATCAAAAATGGAAGACTTCATTCAGGTTTTCATATATTATTGCAATTATTTTTGGACTTCTATAACAATTATTATTTTTTAAATTTTTGTCTCTTTTAAATAATAATAATACTAAATCAAATGTAAAACATTTTTTTAACTAATTACTTTCAAATCATTTGAAAGAACTTAAATAAAGATATATTTGTTTAATAATTACTAAGTAGTTTAAATCCATATTTTTAAATAGAAAAATAACTTCAGATTGACTAAGCAATTTTACTTGCTTTTCCACCTATAAATTCTGTTATTTCCATATCAGATGCCACTTACCAAAATGCGCCGTAAAAGTATACTAAAGAGTCACCGACACAAATTTACTTTTTCAATTAGTTAGAGAAAGAGTTTTTTATTTCCTACACAAATATGAAATCAATAGCGGCAAATACAAATATAAAAACTAGAACAGATAAAAGTGATCGGAGGCATTACCTGAAAACTTTTCTAGTACGCCATTAAAGCGACGTTTCTGAATAACCATGAATAGACAGTATGTAGGTGGTCCCTATTCATTGGATCTGCCGAATTCCAGAGAGGGCAGCCAAGGATCGTAAAGATTCCAAAGTGATAGAGATGCTCTGCTAGGCAGTCCTGAACTGTCAAGAGACGGGAATTGAGCGACAGCGTACCACTCCGGATTACTAGAAATTATCAAGATATCTTCAGCTATCCAACGCTTTAACTTTATGCTATCTTGAATTAGTTATTCATAATTTTTATCCTTTAATGAAAGTGTCGAAAGTCTCGTTTGAAGTAGCCTCGAGCCCCTTTTTTGCGAGACTGTCGGCATGCTCATTCCCAAAAATACCACAGTATCCAAGTATCAATTGAAGCATCACGTGTGTCAAACTTAAAAGCAACTCCCACAAATGTGGCCGACATTGGTAGATTTATTATAAGGAAGCCAATATGAAAGGCACATATTTGTTTCAATCTGTACAATATCAAAAGTATTCGATGGCTTCGAAACCTCCTGAATATCACCTGGCATTTCAACACTGTCTGACATCCCAAACAAACTGAACAAAATCTCTTGGAGTTTCATGATTTCCAATGTTTGTTGGATAATTAACGCAGTAAAGATTTCCAGATTTAATTTATTTCTCATAAGGAATAAGAGTTTCTTTCTCAATGACAGCTTTAATGGACCTACTGTTTATCAATAAAAGGATACCTTTAATAGGTGTTGATTTGACGATTCCAATACTGAACCTCAGCGTTTGATTTTGTAAAAGTTTCAGCTTTCTCAAAATTTCATCACCTGCCGTAATGAGTGGTATATAGCAGTAAATATTTGAAGGTAGGATAAAAGTCGTATAAGTAGTATTCAAAGTTGATCTATATCATCCTCATAGTGATTCAACTAGATGCTTTAGAGCAATTACTCTTGTTTGAAAGCGACTTGAAATTGATTCAATACGTGACTTCTAATTATGTCTATCGTTAATTCTCAAATAATTAAACTTGTTACTGTGGGTAAGGGCAACACTCCTGTAGTTTAGATTAAGTATGAATGCCTGAAGGCCAACGAAAAGGATCGGATGGTAATTTTCTCCAAATTCAAAGTCATATTATTTCAATGCACCAATGTAATAAAATACCAAGAGCCTTATTAATTTTTTCCACAATTACGGATTTCGCATTTCGCTTTGCTGCTTGTATCTAAATGACAATATCATCAGTAAAGAGCAAACAATTGACATCTTTTACTATCGTTATAGCATGAACAAGTCATTGATTTATAAATTAAATAGTATACAACATCCAACTACACCCTGAGGCAGTCCTGTTTCCAGTTCATAACATTTAGAGTAATCATTTCCAAATCTGATCTTACAAAAGCGTTAGTCAGTAAAATACCTTATCCACCTAAACATGTTTCTACAAACTCCAACAATGACCAGTTTGTGATGCAGCTCCTCTCTCCATTCAAGTCGTATGCTCTTTTAAAATCAATAAAAACTGCTATTAAAATATTTCTACTATCCAACGCATCCTTTACAATTTCGCTGAGGTAAATAACCTGATATGTTGTTGAACGAATTTTATGAAACCCAGCATTTTGATTGATTATTAGGTTTTTATCTTCCAGAAGCCAATTTAACCAGTTAGGATTAATTTCCAATCATACTTGTGAGAGATATGGGTCTGTAATTGCTAAGTAGTTTTAGATCCTTATTTTCTTTGAAACATAAATGACCACACCTCTCTTCTGCTGTGCAGACACAAGTCCTGACTCCCAGATTCTGTTAAGGATACAAAGTATAGTATCCTTAGCTGTATCACTTATATGTTTCGAATTCTACTTGGAATGTTGTCCTTTCCTGGATATTTCTTCATTATTTTGCCCTCAACAAACAAATTCTATTCTTCTAAGATAAAAAAGAGCTGTAAAGATATTATGCATGTCCTCTGTGTTGTTTATTTTTTGCTGAGTTTTTTAATTTCATTTTTAATTCGTTTTCACATTTTTCATACGAAGGATCCTTTCATCCGGTTATTTAAATCAGATTGACCGGAATCGTTTGCCACGGCTTAATTTGAAGTTAGACAAGTCCCATTAAAGAAAATAATTCTTTTTTTAGCTATCGACCACTTATTTTTCAAGTTTTGCAAGAATCTATATGTTTCCATACTATCTTCCTTAAATTTAACGTTAGAAATAAAGGTATTAAAAGATTTCCATTTAGCCTCCAAGACAGCTTTCTTGAATAAAGCCAAATGCTTTCTCTTCAGTATTATATTGTTTTCCCTTTTAGATAATTCAACGTTTCTTCTTAAACAATCTCACTTAGCGTTAATTTCAACCAGATTCCCTGACCAAAAAAGCATTTATAAACCTTGACTTTTCCTCATGAGATAAAGTATCTTGCCCATGTTAAGAAAACCTTATTTATCTGTGATACAATAGGGCTAGGATGTATGAAGAAATCAAATTGTTTCATATGAAACACTTCGATTTCGAAAGAAGCAGTTTTTCTTCAGTTAATCCCCGAAAATCTTTCCAAACAGCGTTTTTAAAATTCCATGAATTTTGCTGAATGGAAATGCCTTCCTCCTATGTCCCGGAAAAATGATTGAAGCAATAATTTGTATAGTAATGTTCAGAACCTGTGTCTTCCATGACTTCTCGTTTTTGTAAAAGCACTCAAGTCAGAAGAAGCGCAGAGTAAATCAGGTGTGTTACTATTTCCATCGTAATGTATGTACGTTGATGGATAAGAGGGGTCACTAATAAGTTAAGAGAGCTAAAATTTAAAAGATCATATCATAAATGACAATTGTTTTTTTTTATTGAAGGATAGCGTTGACTTCCATCCTGCTTGTGTTTGCTTCCTGGGGGATATATAAAGTATACACTGTAAAGTGAAAACTCTCCTTCCTGGCATCTAATTTAACCACTTTTATCTTCAGATTCTCCCATTTCCTTAAAAATTTTAAAGTTTGTCGTAAGGGTGTGTTTAACACCCACAAGTATTCTACTCTACTTTTAACTTTTCGATACTTAGGAGGAAGGCAAACATATCTTGGGACGAGATAATATCTAATGCTATCATGAGTAGGTCTTGCATCCATTAAGGCTAAGGCATCAATATTTGAATTAGGTCAATTCCTTTTAGTTGTGACAAAACAACAACGCGCCATTGCAAAACATAAGGGCAGTTTCCGAAACTTGGTGAGAATGGAGGTGGGAAGACAAGCCGATAAAATTGTCGAGAGCTATAGACCATTTTGCTGTTACACGAACGTTACCCAGGGTGCAAAAGTGAAGCGGCAGTTCTTCGTTGCACCCCAGTTTGTGAAAGTTATGTACCATAAATGACTGAATCCTTAATGAACATTAGCAGTGATTTAATCAGTTGACCATTTTTCACCATAAATAATTTTATAATTTATTAAGTACAACACAAATTTGACATAGTGCTAAATTCACTTGGAATTACGTATTACATAAAATCTATGGTAGCTCAAGTTTTCTAAAAACATTCTGAGCAAAAAAATTATAAAAAGTTAAGAAGTCCGTCTCTGGTGATGATTTTGAGACTATGATATCATAAATATGACAAAATATTGAGTTTAAAACCTAAAACAGTCAATCCTAAAATAAAACTATTTAAAATATTTAAAGTTTTAATATTTAAGTTTTGATTGTCTCGCACAAATTTCATAGACTAATTTGCAGTAAAATTCCATAAAAATAAATCATCAGAACAATGTGAATTCAGTTTCGTCTTTTTGAGTAATTCTTTACCCGATTCATTTGTAACAATGAATAGAATTCGTAGAATGTTAATGTACTGCTATCAATTTTTAAGGATAATAAATATCACTATTATCAGTTTAACTAAGAAGTTAAAAATAAATTTTTAAAATAATAGCGTCGCTGCAAAATTATCCTTAATTTTTAAAATTGTAACATTTATTTTCCAATGATATTATAAAACATTACTTTTTATAAAAAAATATTAAACATTTATGTTACCATATTACTGAGACACATTCAACTGCAGATGAGTTTGTTGATCATATATATTTTTATATATATATGTTCGTATCTAATTCCATGAATCATAATTATATTTTACATTGTACAGATACAATTGAATATGCTCATGGAAGTAATCGATTCCAAGAAAGGCAGTCCAATTAATCTTGATGAAATTTTGTTACCCAGTGTTTCAAACGTTGTTCTGACCATGCTGACTGGAAGATCTTTGGATTTCAAAGACAAAGACAGGCTGTTTCTTAACAAGATGCTACAAACAATGGTAGTTTTTTTCAGGCCAACTCGATTTCATGCTTATTTCCCCTCATTAAGATACTGGGTGGCTAAATTAAAGATTTGGGGCTATGATCAAGCTGAATACTACATGGATAAATTCGAAAAATTCATAGTGTAAGTCAGCGGTTGTCGTTTTTGCAAAAATATACCGCAAAACAATTTTTCTTGAATTTATTTGAATAACGAATAATATATGTAAATTTCTAATTTATGTGAAATTTGGTCATTTTTTTTAAAAACATGAAATATTTAAAATTAGTCGTATTCACATATTTTTAGAGAAGGTCATATTTTTCTTTCTTTAAATATCATTGATTAGATTTTCTGAAAATATCGTTCGTAAGAATAAAAATCTGTTTCATTTTTTCTATTATGAGTTACATTCATTTTTGAAAGTAAAAAGTGAAATTATCAATAAAAAGAAAATAAGTTACGATTAATATAAACATACGTAAATTATATTTCAATTGAATAAAAGTATCTATATTATATACCAATCTTTGAAATTATCAAAATTCCTTCAAATCATTTGGATCATATCACTTGGTAAAATAATTTATCGAGATTAAATCCATATTCAAAGTACTACAGAAGCCAAAATCAATACATCACTACATTCGTAAATTGCTATCGTATTCAGCAGGAGGTATAAGATGTTCACTCACAGTGACAGGAAGATATCAAAAAATGAGTTGAAACTTTGGTTGTTTCGCTGTGAATAAAATTATTACAGATTAAAAAAAGGACGCATTTAAATATATATCCTTTTTTTAACAGTACTCATCAATACATTACTTTTTATTTTTCAGAGCGCAGATTGAAAATCATAAGAAGGCATTGGATAATCATTATGTCCAAAATTACATCGATTCATACTTATTGGTTTTAAAGTCTAAAGCAGAAAAGGTTTCATCTTTTTCAGGTAAGAGCAATAATTAACAACATCTAACATTTCCTGATGCTTCATATGCAATTATCAAACAAATACATTTATTATATTTAGTACTTAAACTATTTCAGATTTTTATAAATTGGCAATTTTTTTTTATTCATATATGTGCTAGATGTCAAAAAATTCCAACAAAGTTCAATTTCGGCTTAAAACCATTTTATTCAGAATTAGTGGTGCTCAAGATTTACATGTGCTTTTAAAAACTATGCCCTTTATGGATTTAAAATGTTATAATACGATAAAAAAATAATAAAGTCGAGAAAGCTGTAAATCTGATAATAAATTTGAAATATTTTTGATGTTTGTATAATACAGTGATGTAAATACATGTAGGAGCCAAGATGTCTACTGTTCAAAATAGTAGAATTAATATTCAATATATTGGACTGCAAGTTGGGAAACCCCTAATTTTGTCATAGTCATTTTATTCAAAATGAATGTATCGAAATTACATAGTAAATGTAATGCAAGTGTAAGTTTCCGTGTGTAAAACCTAATCAATGGTTCAAGAATATTTAAGTTCCAATGACTTCTGGGATTAATACAGTAAAATACTTTTTTCTCAAGATATTTCAAATGTAGAAAAATCACATACATATTTCAGAATTCTATATTTTGTTAAAATTAAAGAAAACTAAATGGAGTAAAATATTTTGTATCAGGTTTCTCTATATAATGTAATTCAGGGTTAAAGGAAGAAGGTATCTTTTTCAGTTTTTATTAGATCACTAACTTAGTACTAAAATCAAAATAGAAGTAAAACTAAGGCTACTGGTGACGAGCCTTACAATTCTGTGCCACAGTAAAATGATAAATATAATTTATGAGGTGATGTCTATTTATCCTAACTTCCACATCATGCTTCGTGAGAACTTTGAAGTTTATGACTATTTAATGTTCAGAAGAACCAAACATTCCAATCGAAGTGTCTTTCAAGGAATCAGGATCAAGACCTACGGTTTTTTCAAATTGAACCTACAGAATTTTAATTGGCTTCTTTGAATTAATTCCAAGTTACAGCTTCACATTAGCAACAAACTTCATAACTTTGAGCTGCGATCAAAACGTTATGATAGTTCTTGAGCTTGACATTTCAATTTCGTATTATTTCCATTCTAATATACTCTAGTATTTCGGGGATTAATTGAAATTCATAAAAGGCAATCCCCTGTATTCCACACAAAGTTTTTTGTTGGGAATCGATTTCAAACTTGTTACAATAACAACAACAAACTACTATATATTAAATGAATTGTCATAACCCAGTTATTAAAAGTAATAATACTATTAAACATTACATTCTCTCTCTTACAGCTATTACATTACGGAAGTAATAGTTTTAAGTAAATGTAAGTAAATATAAACCAGATAAATAAACGAATGTAAGTCAAAACTAAGGGAAGTAAGTGAGACGATCTTGAGATACAAATTATAATCGAGATTATGATATATATATATATATATATATATATATTTCAAATAAAGTAGATAAATATAAACAAAATATCAAGAAATTAAAAAATATGAATTTTGAAATTTTTTTTGAAAAATTTAAAAAAACCAAAAAATGTTTTGAAAAGAGAAAAATAGAAAAAAATAGTGAAGGTTGTAACAGGTTAGGCTGTTATGTTGAGTTATTCTAGAGTTTTGGCCTGATTATCCCGGTCAAAAAATTTATTATTAAAAATGCTTTTTACACAAAAAATACAAGTTGAAAAAAATTATGAAACATTTGATTCAAAAATAAAATTAAAAAGATAAACATAAAAAAAGACTAAAAAAGATTTAATAACCAAAAGCTTTAAGAACACCGAATATTAAAAAAAAATCAATATTTTCCATATATATATATATATAACTCTCATGAGTGTATAATATGAAAAAGTAAAACAAGAAGGTAGCTAGCGAGAATTGAAAGATGACGTGGAATTAATAATGCAGACGATAATTGAATTTTGTTTCATGTTTGAAAATATTTTGTCCTTAACGCCTTTATTAAATGTTTGTTAAAGTCTAAAAAACTTTGTGCTTCGGGCCATCGAAAGCAGTAACATAGGTATTCTACAAAAGTAAGAAGAGGCATGGAAAAAAAAGTGGATAAAAATCTACATTTTCATTCGCTGGTTAGAACTACTATCTGATTGAATTTAATTTAATATTGAGTCGCTTATTGGTAAAATCTACATATCTAGATTTTGTGTGCTCTACAACATTTTAATTCAATACTGTGAGGTGAGTTAGCTTTATTTTATTCTGTTGATTATAAAATGAATAATGGTTAAATTAATGAGATATGCAAAGTACTGAAGAATAAGGGAATAAAAATTTTGAAGAATCTGAAACATTGCAGGAGTCGAAGTCATAGCAAATAACTAATTTTATGTTTAAATTTTAAAAAATAATGATTGTACTTTTCATTAAATGAGCTGATTACTATCTCTAACATTCTGGATATTTCAATCTATGGAACCAAAACTGAAGTAAGCGAGCGAATATTAGCTTTGTTAAATAACGTTAGTTTGCTCAGTCAAAGTATCCAATATTTGGATCAGTTTGTACCAGAAAGCAGAAACAAGATTCGGTGGTGCGAAGCAAAAATATTTAAAAAGAAAATAGATTAGCTTTTCCAGGAAATTCCGAAAAGATTTATAACATAAGATGCGAATAAAGAAATAAAATTATTATTTAATAAAACCAAAAAAGACGTACAATACAAAATAATTAAGAAGGTTTCCACGAGCAGAGCAACAAGTGAATACAATGAGAAAACATGGCTGACATAATTACCCAGCTGAGAATGAAATAACAAGTAAAAGATAGCAACATCGTCTACCAACAGATTGCTAGAAGATAATTAGAAGTATTTCAAAAGTTATTATATTCTTAAAGAACAAAAAGTAGTAAAAATAATTAAGAAAAAATAGCAAAATTTATAAAATAATAATAAATAAATAAATAGTAATCTTATTTAAGGAAACAACATTCTTTTTTTAAAAAAAAAAAAGATTATAAGCGAAATGAATAAAGACAGAAAAATGGGTTTTTATACAAAATTATAATGGAAAGGATTAATCCTCTTATAATTTTTATACTTTAAATTTCTTTTTAAAAAGACAATAGGGTAATCAGCCTTTTTACATGTAAGATAGAATTTATTTAAACTATTTTGGAAATTGATAATTCTAAGTAAAAATTATACAATATATTTCCATATGTATTTAAGCTTAAATTGCTATAATCGGGAAAAAGTAATTATCTCTCTTGTGAAAGATATTACTAATAATCCTATTATCAACAACCTGTTTCATAAAAATTTATATTAGTTAAATTCTGGGTTGAAGTTATTTTGAAAAATTGTAAGATGTATCGAAATGAAGTGAAGTGCTGTATATAAAATTTTGTTCATAAAAATATGAGTAAATATTGTCAAAATTATTACTTGCTGACCCGGCCTAAGATATGTCTTTAATTTATTTATGTTTCTTATCATGATAAAAACTATAATTTTCTATTAAATTAAGGTTAGTAAGAAATTTAAATTTCTTTCTCGTTAGAAACAAAATTATTAATCTTTTCTTTAAATTAATTATATCGTTAATTAAATTCTTTATATCAATTGAATTAAAGAAATCTTCAAAGTTATAACTATAAACAGAGTAAATATCTTTATCATTAATATAATTAATAATTTCATAACTATTTTTAATTACAGCTGTCTTATCAAAAACCTCTATTGAATTTTGTAATATCTTTTTATAAGATTTTACCAAATTTAGTAATGTACTTATTAAAACCATTAATCCCCGTTTTAAATTTTATAAGTATTTTTTTTTAATAAAATTTTGGAGTTAAAAATAGATATGAGGAAATTTTACAATTTTCATAGATAACCCAGATTCATATAAATAGTTTTAATTTTATGGGTAATTCCTTTATCTCTATTAGTAACGTTAGTTAAAATATTATTAACAAAATGCTTATTAGTTATAATAACAAAGTATTTTGCAAACAATGTCATTGTTACCTGGAACCTTATCAACATTAAAAATAATTAATTCATCCTGTAATTCTTTTTAGAACTTTTTAGATCACTAAGCTTAGTGTACTCATTTTTTTTTCTCAAAATTCAAATATCTCATATTTTTATTAATGTAAAGTTTGCATTCTTTAAAAGCTTCAGTAGGTGAATTATATTCATAATTGCCAAATTAGTTAAAAAGTTACCAGTGTCATTAATTTGTTTCATTAATATAGTTATTATTGTTAAAAATTATAAGCATGAAAACTAAAACTTTATTTCTAACATCTATTCATAATACAATATTTAGATTACTTGTAATCACATGTTGGTATTATAAATATATGTAGACGGTGGGGTGAGATTGTTCATCCCGAATCTACTATGGTTTGCTCTTACGCAAAGGGCTGGTTGTCTAGGGGTAATTCCATTACCGGAATCTACGATGATTTTGTAGGAATTCAATGATGAGGCTCAACTTGTTTTACTTCGTTTATTAGAAGAGGTGATGAAGAGTGAGAATATATATACAACAGAAGATGACGAATTGACCAGTTCATCGGAGCAAAATAGATGTTTGCCTCATTTTATCGCATATCTGCGAAGGACTCTGGAACGCGCTTTGGTGTTCGGAGTTTAATTACTTCCGACGCGGGTAATGCGAAGAAGAGAAGCGGAAAGTGGAGGAAGGAGAGCGAGAACGCTGGGAATGTAATCGAGCATATAGGCCGCGGAGCGGCCATCAGGCTCGGGTCGGTGATATACAGCAATACTTTGCGTTTGGTTGATTTTAAAGCATTCTATAGGATGTGATCAGAAGCTGTTCTCTGATTGGCTGTCATGGAGGTCTGTTAAAGTTGGGATTTAGAAGGTAGTGGTTTCGGTCAGGGGAGGCGCTGAGTGGCTTGCTTGCGATTGGTTGCTGAAGTGCGGAGGTGAGCCTTCCTATTGACTGCCCTGCGCTGCTGTGATTGTAGTGTGGGTGTGACTATTGTGAAGGGGCGTATACGGCTTAGAGTGAGAAAAGGAAGTATGAGCGTGTTATTAAAATAAAAAATAATGTATGTAGATTGTAATAATTTATAAATTAAAGATTAAGGGGGTTTATAGGAGTCTAGTAGAACAGTTCTTGGTCTTTTAGAGTTTTCTCTTGGGGTGTAGGTTTCTAAGTTGATCATGTTGCTATTTTTAGTGAGATTAAATGTTGCGAAAAAAATTTTGGCTATTTTTTGAACATGTTTTCTAAAGGTAGGGATATTGGTTGCTTTTAAAATTTCATTGTTTCTAGTGTACCATCTGGATTTCGTAATCATGCGGAGGGTTGAGCTTTGTGTGGATTCTAATAGA
This sequence comes from Nephila pilipes, assembly GCA_019974015.1. NCBI lineage: Eukaryota > Metazoa > Arthropoda > Arachnida > Araneae > Nephilidae > Nephila > Nephila pilipes. The sequence goes on from BMAW01132854.1 coordinate 207,920, forward strand.
TTAATATTACTTTTGGCCGCATACGCCCAAATTGGGCATGCATAGATTAGAATTGGTCTGAGTACGGCAGTGTACAGAAGCAGTTTATTTTTAAAAGTCATTTTTGAATTCCGGTAAATTAAGGGAGAAATACTAGATTTTGCTTTCCAGAATTTTTCTCGCGAGTGGTTTATATGTTGTTTCCAAGTGAGTTGTTTATCTAATATTACTCCGAGGTATTTTGTGTGCTGGGACCACGGGATTGTTGTTTTGTAAAAAGTGGGTGGTGGAGTGTTTATGATTCGTTTTCTGGAAAACACACACACACACACATGATTGCTGCCGATTTTTCGACATTAATCTTGATTTTCCAGTCGTTGTAATATTTTTCTAGTAAGTGTAAATGCTTGTTGAGTGCGAAAGTGATGGATTTAAAGTTTTTAAATTTTGCTAAGATGGCTGTGTCATCTGCGTACATGTTAAGTATTGTGAGACTGTATTGAGGAATGTCGTTTAGATATAAATTATACAAAATTGGCCCGATTAAAGATCCTTGCACTACACCATAATTTTTGTAGTGAGTACTTGAGAGTGTGTTGTTTACTTTTATTTGAAAATTTCTATTTGTGAGGTAGGAGTGTATTATTTTAATTAGTGGTGCTGGAAAGTTGTATTTTATAAGTTTGTATGTTAGGCCTTCTATCCAGACGCGGTTAAAAGCTTTCTGTATGTCTAAGAATACCGCGCCTGTAGATTTACTATTTTCTAATCCGGTGGAGATATGCTCTGTTAGTTTTATTAGTGGGTGGGAGGTGGAAAGATGTTTAGTGAAACCACATTGATTAGGGTTACGAATATTAGTGTTATCAATGTGGTTATTAATTCTTTTAAGTATAATTGATTCAGTTAGTTTGCTAAGTGATGAGAGTAGGGCTATGGGTCTATAGCTGTCAGGAAGCTGGGGATTTTTCCCCGGTTTTAGTATGGGAAAAATTATGGATGTTTTCCAGTTGTTAGGGAAATATTGTAATTTAAGAATGGTATTAATAATGTATGTTAAGAGGAAAATTAGTTTGGGTGGAAAGTTTTTGAGCATTTTATTAGTTATGTTGTCTTTGCCTGGTGCTTTGTTAATGGCTATGTGTTTAATGTAGGTGGTGATTTCATTAGGCCAGACAGTGTCAATGGGTGTGTAAGTGTGTTGGGGGGAGTGTTAAAAAAAGTTTTGTAGTGTTTCTTGAACTTTTTGATCAATATCTGTTGAATAATTTTCTGGTCTTTTGTTTTCAGTGAAATTATGTGAGAGGGAGGTAGCAAGTAGATTAGATTTATCTATGTCAGATTCAGCGATATTATTATTATTAATTAAAGGGGGGATGTTGCTTCTTTTGTTTTTGAAAGATTTTGTGATTCTCTATATGGGTTTGTCGTGTGTGTTAAGTGTTTAGAGTGTTTGTGTCCAACTGTTTTGTGTGAATTTATGTATTTCTCTTTTAATTTGACTTTGGATTCTGTTAACTTGTGTTGTTATGTTGGGGTCTAGTGTTCTTTGAAATAATTTTTTGGTTTTGTTTCATGTTTTGATAAGTCGTTTGATGTGGTGGGGTGTGTATCTTTCGTTTTTGATGTTTATTGGAGTGGAGGCATTTTGGTGTTATTATTAATATTTGTGTAATTTTTAAAATTAATATTTTTATTGATTTCTTGTTGAAAATTTTTCTAGTTTGTGGTTATGGCTCTTTTGTTTATGTAGTGAGTAAGTGTATAGTTAAATTCTAGAATAATTGGGTTATGATCAGAGGATAGTTCAGGTAATAAGGTTATGGTGTGTTTGTAGTTAAAATTTTTAATTAGTGCAAAGTCTATGGTGGTAGCTGAGTTGTGTCCAAATCTAGTGTGTGTAGAGGGGTAAGCTAGTGTAATGTCATGTTTGTTAATGTAGTTATGTAGATTAACCCCTCTGGGTGTGTTTGTGTGAGCGTTCCAGGTTTGGTGTTTCGCATTGAAATCGCCAATTATGACACAATTGTTGTTTAATTTAAAGATGGTGTCAAGATCTTGTGTGAAATTGGAGTAGTGTGATGAGGGGAGGAATGTATGTGGAGACGAGGGTGACTGCTGAGTGGTTTGGTGGGGTGAGTATAACAATTGTAGCTTCTATGTGTTGGAGTGGTGGTGTGGTGATGATGTGTCAGAGAATTTTTTGTGAATATCATAATGCCTCCAGATGCAATGTCTTGATTTTGCCTATCATTTCTGTAGTTGGTATGTGTACTGTGTTGTGTGGTCTCAGGTGTGTTTCTTGGATCATTATTAGGTCGGGGGCATGCTTCTGTACAAAATCAATACAACAATACGAGATTGTATGCAGTTATTCCATGAACAGAGGCTTAAGCCTAAAAGTTTAATGCTATTGTTTATGTGCTGGGTGTGTGAAAAGGTGTGGTTTCGATTATTCATATTGGTCCCCGTCCATCAGAGCTTCTATGAGAGCGTACGTTTTATTCGTTTTCCCCTTGGCAGCCTTTATTCTAGGGAGGTTTTGTAGGAGTCCAGGTAGCTGTTTAAATATCTCAGCAAGAGACTGTAGCATCTCTATGGCTTGAAATAGGTCTGGGGTGTTTTCTTCTTCTTGGTTGTTTTTATTATTTCAGTTTTGCATATGTTGGTTGACCAGGTTTACTGCCTTGTTTCTGTTGTTGGAGTGAGTTCTGGTGGTTTTACTATTGCTATTAACGGTTCTGTTTGAAGGGTTGGGTTGAGGTTTCTGTGGCGCCATCTGGAGATTCTTAGTGACGGCGTTTGCGAAAGTTTGATTTTCTTTGATGAAGTTTTGTTCTTTATTGATTTGGTTTTGCTTTTTGGGTGGCTTGGGATATTTTTCGCACCCTCCGTTGGATGCAAGGTGACTCTGATGATTGCAATTGATGCATTCAGGGTTTAGTATCCTTTCTTTGATAGGACAGTCTCTTGTGAGGTGTTTTTCAGCGCATTTTAGGCACCGAGGGTTTATGTGGCAGTTTTCTGCCGAGTGGTGAAAGTAATTGCAACGGTAGCATTGGGTAATTTTCCGCTGCCAAGGTAGCCTTCTATTATAACATTCATGTAACAAATTTTGCTTAAAAGGAGAGCGAGAACGAAAAGTCGTTGAGTTTTATTCTGGAATACGTGGTTCTACATAAGCTATCACATGACGCTTATTCTTGGTGCCATCTATCGAGTATCTAAAGAACTGGTTTTACAGTAATAGGAAAATAAAATTAATTCTTCGATTAGCTGGAAATTCCTACACACACGAACACGCACACACACACACATACATATATATAAACACAAATAGTACAAATCACAACTTGTGACAATCTAAGTCTATCCAACACTCAATTAATATTATTAAAAGATAAAGAAAACTAAATATTTAAAGAAATCACTAAAAATAAAATACTATTTATGCAAATCACATAAAACATTTTATGTAACAATTGATCAATCTTAAATTTAAAGTCTATAACCAAAAAAATTAACATTTTAAGAGAAAGCCAAGTGAAAGAAAAGCAAACTTTTAGAATAATGAAAATAATGTAATTAATACTGTCCCCCAATTTGGAATGGAATAATATGCGTTTTTACCGGTAATTACTGATCAAAATATCACATTTCAGAGAATTACATTATAAATAAGATATGGTAACAAATCAAAAATCGTCAAATTAAAAAAATCAACCATCGAAAAAAGAATGTAAACATCGTAATCAATTGAACTGAAAACAGCCAAATTACACACAACTAATCATCTAAAATATTGTAAAAAGACTTAAAAATCTGAATAAAAAGAGAAATAATAATTAAACAGAAAATTAATAAAAAATTAAGCACTCTGAAACAAAATGTAAATTACCAATGACACGTCATCAAAAATAATGCTGAAACATTTTGTGACCATTTGTGTGAAAAGACCACGAAAATAATTGCAGAATATATATATATATATATATATATATATATATATATATTCTGCAATATATATAACTCTCTTTTACATGATTTTGAAATAACACGATTCACCAATATACGTTTTTACACGAATTTTTTATTCTAAGACGAATCCCACCCCCAAATTTTCCAAATACTCAAATGTTGTTTTTACCACCTCTTTGATTCAGCCATTCGATCAAGGTATTATAACAGCATTTAAAATATATTACATAAAGCAAACGCTTAAATATATTTTAGTGGAAGAAATAAATTTAACTGTTGTGGAAGTATGAAGAAAGTTTACGATTAAGGATACTTCTTTTGTCATCAAACAGTTGTGACCTTAATTACTTGTTGGAAGAAATATTTGCAGCATGCGTGAAAAGTGAAAGTTTCGTAGAACAGATATGAGCTCTGAAATTTTATCTCTATCAAATGCAATTAGTGGTGAAGGTTTTAAAAACATGCAAAAGGCTGACATCGAAGAATTGATGCTAGAAAGCCTTTTGGATCAGGACGATTTGATTGAATTTATGACAACCATGATAATAAAGAAGTCGAAGATGAATTTCAGCTATTAACAGCTGATTTAATTCGTGAGTGCTTGAAATTTGCAACAAGTATTGAACAATTTCTTGCTCATAATCCTGACATAGAGCGTGCTTTAAAATTTCAACGTAATCTTAAGTTTTCTATAGCAGGATATCAAGAATTATATAAGCAACTTGAATAACCAAAAAAAAAAAAAAAAAATCTGCCTCTAATGACAGACTTTTTAACAACAAAAAGAAACCAACAGAGGCCGTTATTAACGAAAATTTCTTCATTTGAATCAAAACTGACAGTGGTGCTAGCCATATTTGTCACATTTATTGATGATAGCATTTTTGATTCAGTTCGTAATAAATGTGCACACCTGTTATCAAGTAGCGATGATTAGTGGTTCGTTAGTAGTTTTATTTCTAATTTCAATATGAGTTTTTAAATTTGTATATACCTATAGAATGAATTTTCACTATATACTAATTTTAACTTTTTTTAAAAATGAAAAGAATTGTTTTTGCTTTATTGTATGTAATATGGATTACATTATTACGTTTATTGAACCTTTTTTTTTCTAAAGTATTTAGATTTTTTTTCATCTTACACCATTTTTTAAGGTTGTGGTACATATCCGCAAATTTACTATACGTCGCATGTATTTTTTACACGAATTTTTTTGTACGTATTTCCGAAGAACGCAACTACCGTGTAATAAATGAGTTTGGTACACACACACACACACATATGAAGGATTTTCCAGCTAATTATCAAAGAATTAATTTTATTTTTCAATGTACTGAACAACCAGTTCCTCAATTATTCGATAGATGACACCACGAATCAGCATCATGTGATAGCTCATACAGCACCACCTATTCCAGAACAAAACTGAGCGACATTTCGTTTTCGTTCTCTTTCCTCCATTTTCTGCTTCTCTTCTCCTACGCATTACCCGCGTCGGAAGTAAACTCCAAACTCCAGAGCGCATTCCCAAGCCCATCGTCCATATGGGATAAGATTAATTAGGTCACCATCTATCCGTCTCAGAAGAACTGTTTACTCCTAATAGATATAACCTGTATATAGATTAACGTTTAAATATTTCCCTTGTATATCTCAACATTTAATAAACGAAGTAAAATAAGTTGAGCCTCATTATTGAATTTCTACGAAATAATCATAGAATCCGGTAATGGAATTACTCCCCTAGACAAATCAGTCCTTTGCATAAGAGTAAACCAGCGTAGATTCGGGATGTACAATCTCATCACTCATCGTCTCTCTCTCTCTCTCTCTCTCTCTATATATATATATATATATATATATATATATATATATATGGAAAGAGAGAGAGATAATTTATTTATATTTTATAAAATCTCCTAAACTTTTGCTTATAAGCTTAAAGTTAACGTGTAACATATTTTTTCTATTCAAAGTGCAAATTCTTTTAATGGTTCACAGACCATATTCTTAGGAAATGATGCATATTGGTGTCAAAATCTCAGGGACGATAAATTCTACAGCTAAACTACTTTACTCGTATTACCGCAGACACTTTAAAGCAAATTTTCCGGAAAATTCTAGTCGGACCAGTTACTCAAAAAGTTATACCATTCATCTGGAAATACAGCACAAATTTATGGTACAAATATTATTTTACATAAAAAGCACTGATTCTCCGTGAATAATATTTTTATTGTACTTCTTTTTAACAATATTAGAATTTACGTACTTACCAGTATCATTATCAATTTTGTCCGCCTGGGTTATTACAACTTTAAAAATATCTACATCAACGTATTTTGTTTCACGATTTATTCAATTTTGATATTTTTATTAGTTAAAAATTTTGATCTTTGTAATTTTATATTAAGTTCTGTGCAATTATTCTTAATCTATTTTAAAACATTTAATTTTTTAATCGCTGAAAAGAAAATATTATGTAAACATATCCAGTTTTTAGACATGAGTTCTCGCAATTTTATTGTTACTATCCCAGTTTTCGGGATAAGTAGCACGCAATGATACACATTGTGTTATTTTATTGATTATTTCAGTTTGTGTTGCATTAAAGTCATAAATTTTGGTCGCGAACTTTTTTATCAACAGTCGAATTCCGTGAATAACCTTTGAACTTGATCCCCAATTTCCTACCATCCATACCATAGAAACCAGTAGATGAATTCTGAAGTTCAGTTGAATCTGACAATCTTATTATTCAGTACATTTAAGATTTGGATTTAAATCATCTGGATTATCCGATATATATTACTATTTACATTCCACCTGCCGATTATTTATATATTCGATCAGCTTATTGTGGCCTTCTTCCTGATTGTGAAAAGTCTATGTTTGGTCTTACGCTTACTTATTTTCTTCACATTTTTAAATCTTAATTAATTTTTCTTATGACGAACGAAAAAACGAACTGTTCATAGACATCCATGTCACTTACAAAAAAGTTTATTAGAGGTTTATTTAACTTTTTAAAGTACTATATATTTATATGCGATGTAATTAGATAGTAATAAATAAATATAGTGGTATTCTTTTTTATTTTGATTGATTCATTAAGTATGATTTTATTCTGTTTCATTGATTCTGTTTCTTCATGTGAATTTATGTTCATTTCCCAAATTTTTTTTTATACAAAAATGGTAAGAACTGAAGAGAATTACAATTTTTTTTTTTATGTGTTATGGTGTTCGTAAATGAAATCGAGAGGAGAGATTAAAATTTACTTTCATTAACGGTGATAATGTTATCAACCTCCGTTGTAGCTGAAGCTGAAATACATTGAATTCGAAATTAAGGTAATGTCCTAACTTTGCGAGTTCTTAGACGTGACTCCCATTCATGTTCAGTTATTTATTACAAATCAAATCGAGAATTTTTCTATTATACCTTCCAATTTGAGAATTTGTAAATTAATTAAAGATATTTAATTTTTAGCATATTATAAGTGGGTGTCTGGCTACTTGAATTCTGGAGTGCCTAAATTAATCAACATAAAGCTAAACCTCATAATATTTCTATTTTGTATGTTTTCCTCGTAATTATATATTTTACTTTTTCATCAATGTTCACGAGAATTCCCCTGATTAATGAAAGATTTATCAACGATTAGCCAGTGAAACGAAAGTAGAGCAAAATTAGAACGAACTCATTAGCAGTCAAAATAAACAAAAAAAATTAAACTGTGCTAATTAGGATAACTAGACGGCTTTTGAAACAAAATCCTTTCCTTTGCATTTTAAAGAACTAAGCTCATTAGAACAAATAGATGCTTACTTCGGATTCCATCTGTAGAAAAAATGTTGAAAGGAAACTTCCAGTCTTTCTTCAGCGCTGGTAGCACGCCCAGCAGAGCCACAGTGGAATGGTGCTTCATGTCCATGCTTTGTTACCCTGAAGTTCAAAAGGCAATCCATGAGGAACTCGATGCAGTCGTGGGCAAAGATCGACGTCCTACCTGGAACGATCACCTGATGTTGCCTTACACCATGTCAGTTATCTACGAAGTAATGAGGCAAAATACAATAGTTCCAATTTCGATGTTAAGATGGTGAGTTTTCTGAACTTTCTTATAAATCTTCAAAGTTAGGTCAGTTTACTTGAAAAAATACTTTTAATTCGGAAAAATATTTTACGTTTTGAAAAGGTCTTTTTTTGTGATAAAATATCTTTATTTCATACTATAAAAAAGTATAACTTTTGAAGAATATCAAATGAAAAAGAAAACCGTAAAGAAAAATTATGTATGTAGTCTAAAATAAGAGTAGAACCTTTAACCTTAACTATAGTGACATTTTCACGTATTAGCTGTGACTATGTGGTTTTTGGTGGTTCCCTAAGGCACAGGGAATGCTATGTGAATACAAAACCTCTGGTATTCGTAAACTACCTCATTGCTCCTCGAGGTGCTTTGGTAATCAGAGTTACGTGATGCTAAAATGTGGGGGTCATTTCTACACCTCTGAGTGTTACCAACACTCTCGAGTATATTCTATGTTGTTTCTAAAACTAAAATTAACCAAAACCCCTCAAGCAAAAACAAAAAGATTATAATAATTTTTTTTTGTCGTACGTTATTAAGAAACAAAAAATATAAGTTTTTCGTTTTAATTCAGAATAGGTATGTAATTATTCATTAAGGATATCAAAATTTGACATACCTTTTCTGTCGTTCCGGGGAGCTGGTGCTTTAAGCTTTAGTTGCAATAAAGATAAATTGATCATCCATGAAATAAAACTGAACTCTTTTCTAAATAAAAATATGTATTGACATTAAATACAAAAACTATAACAGTTACATATCACTATAAGACGCAAAACAGGTTATATATGAGAGCAAAAGCTTTCTCTCTCGTTCTAATTCTAATTAAAGTTCGTTTTGTTTTTAAGCTGCTCACTCCAATCAACAGCGTCCTCGGGCAGGAGTCATGTGGTTTCTGTAGGAAAAGCATACAGTTCTGAACATACGTAATGAAATACGCATCAGTACTAAAAATATATGGATTAAAATCTGTATAAATTATTTTAATTGCATAATATTAATAAAATAGTAATTTTTACCCTAAAAATTAAAATAATAATTACACCTTTCATCAAGTCTTGTACCCATTAAAATAATTAGTGCACTATGCTTAAATTAGTGCACTATGCTAGGTAAAATTAGAAGATTTTAATGATGGGTGACAATAATATTCAATAAAAGTTTTAGATACTACTATTTGTTTCACTTTGAGTCTCTTAAGACTGCCGTCCATTTTGATTTCGTGTACATAATGTTAATCCCTACGGAATTTCTACTATCATTCTCAAATTTATACCATTTATTATTTTAACTATTTGAATGCAAAAAAGTGCACCCAAAAAAGTAAAAAATAATGAAAGTTTCTTCGAAATTAAATTTTCTTCCCGATATTCAGAAATATTTTAGTATATTTTTTAAGCACCAGGAAAACCACAAACGAATTATTAAAATAAGGTTAAATTTTTTTTAAGAAAATCGGCGGAAAAGTGTAATTCCGCAGAAACTTTAATTGTTTTTTGCTTTTTCGAATGCAACTTTTTGCATTCAAAAAGATAAAATAGTATAAATACGAGGACGTAAATTCCATAGGATTAAACTTACGTTCACGAAATCAAAATGGCTGGTTGATGGAAACCTTAATTATAACAGGTGTTTCAATCGGCTATCAATATAATAGCAATGTGTTTTTGAGCTCGTATCTTTTGACTGAGTTCTCCTAAAAAACCCACTGGAAAAAATATCCATCCAATCAAAGTTTTCTTCGCGAACAGGAATATCGTTATATGTGTGTAGCTCTGTTTTTATTTTTATTGGTGGCACTGAAATAAAATAGATTTCTATTTATAGTCAGTTTTATTCATAACATTTATTATTTATAGCTGTGATTTTTCTTATTATCCATTGTGTATGGAATATGTGCTCTCCAGATGATTCCAGGGTTTTCTTTCATATTCTTGATTCGAAATTTAAACAATGAGTTCTCTCTCATATGTTTTTGCGAAACATCGATGCAAATTTAATTCTAAAAACAATACGAAAAACGTGCACGAATTAATATATTGTGCAAAAATAGAACGTTCGAAAGTTGTGAGCCTCCTATAAATGACATTTTTGTCTATTGTTTTAATTTCTGAAAAAAATAAGGGATTTCTTTCAATCGGTCAGAAAAGAATAGAGAACATGAGGATATAATGTTCATATGTCCTGTAAAAATAAAATGAAACTGTGACCCAACGAGATTTGAAATGTTTACTATTTTATAATAATATAATAAAATGTAAACAACTAAACTGCACATGTACGATTAATTGCATCGCTTACCTGAAATTAATTTTAAAAAGTATTATCATAATTTAAAACGAATTTTAAATGTATAAATATTAAATAAATTATAATGAACGCAACATAAAATGATAAAAGTTTTACATCATGATGCAATCTCGATTTATTTCCTAACTTTTTCGGAATGCGATAAGTATATAATGTGTATTTATTAAAAATAGTGTTTTCTTGATAATTCCTAATGAAAACAATACTAATTTTTGAATTAATCTGCACTAAGTCACCACTGTTTAGTTTCCATTTGATTAATGTTAAAAATAACCCAACTTAAAAATTTCTTTATAAAAAGCCTAAATTTTTTCGCAATCAACATAATTTTTTCCAATATATTCTAAAACAGTACCTTTAAATTATACATCCAATAAGTAGTTAAGTATTTGTGTTACCCAACAAATGAAATTTGCTTAGAATTTATTCATTTATGTGATAAGTAACGAAAATGAATTAAAGCTTTTCCAATGTGAACTTATAATTATGTTGTATACTATATTTTTTGAAATTTTCATGTTATACTTACATCAGTTATATTTTACAGTACTTCAAAAAGAACCCAAATTGCTGGATATGATATTCCTAAAGACACTATAGTGATGCCTAACATCTGGGGCGTGCACCATGATCCTAAAGACTGGGACGATCCATTTATTTTTAAGCCAGAACGTTTCCTGAAGGATGGGAAAGCAGTTAAGCCGCAGGCATTTATCCCATTTTCATATGGTAAAATCATAACTGCTTTTACAGTAAATGAATAATGAGACAAACCGATTAATATTGTTTTTATAAATTATTAATAGATTAAGATATTAATAAAAATAAGAAAACTATATACATTTGTTTTAATATTCAAAGTAAGTAATTTAAATCTTTCCCACATTCACCACAAATAGATTCAAAAGGTATTTATTAGCAGATTTTGAATTTATTACATTTTGAAGATACACAAATGTCATTAGTGGCGGTCTCACAATTTTGAATCTAAGTCAAAAGACATGGGTAATTCACCTGTGCTATTTCTTCATGCTCTTAATTTCCATATAATCCTTCATGCGGTGTTTGGGGTCAGTTTATCTTATTGAATAGTTGACCCAACAATTCCACGTGATGGTCATTGGAGGAGCAGGGATTCGAACCTTAAATTTAATTTGAATTCTTATAGTTCAAATCCAAGTCTAACATTATATATCATACATGGATTAGATGACATTGCAACTATGACTGTAGGGCTACCGTGTCCAGTTCGACGTAAGCATGACAATTAAAAAGAAGACGTAACAAGCTGTTATGATTAAATTAAGTGAAAATAATTTTGTAGATACAATACAGAAGTAAGAATAATGAACAGTATTCTACATAGAGAATACTGGTCCGAGAAATCCCGACCTATACCAAACTTCGCACTAGATATTGAATTCAGTCGTGATTCATCGGTTATTTTCGGACTACAAGTTACGACACATTCTCCTGACTACTTTCGGCTTTTGCACTTGTAGTTAAACCGGAAATATTTGAACATGAAAGACGGAAAAAAAGAAAAAAAATTAATTTAATATTTTATATCTTGATTTCTTTCATTCAGTTTTGTGCTGAGTTTGTAAAAGATCTTCGCAATATTTTTAAATTGAAGTTTAGCTTACGAAAATAAAGAGCTAATTTTATTAAATCAAATGTAGATCTTATCATTTGTCATTCGAGGAAACTGAGTTTTTATTTGTTTCCATACAAATGACAGAAAAGTAATTGTGGAAAATTAATCAATCGTAAGCTATATTATCTTGAACATTAATCAAATATTTTCATGTTTCTGTCTAAAATGTTTTGCTCTATTGTGTTATACACACATACAAACACACAAATATATATATATATATGAGGTAGGGGTGTTTGTTCAAATATTCATGCACATACAAATCTGTCAAATTTGCATTTAAAATGAACACAAAAGAAAAAATACTTTTAGTGACTTCTTGTCTTATTTTTTCTGTAGGTAGAAGGAACTGTCCAGGAGAAGACATGGCTATTATTATGGTTTTCCTCTTTTTCACTAGTCTTATGCAAAGATATTCGATCACTCTGCCAGACAGTGATTCGGGTATCAAGCAGGTTGTGGGAGTAGCGAAATTAGTTATTTTGGACAATGTTTGTTTGAAAAGAAGATTTTAACTGAAAAGAGAAATAAATTATTTTAACACATGGACAAGTTATCTGTGAGATAACGATCTAAAAATATGGATACAATTTTAATTTATCAAACATGGCTCAAATGTTATATTATTAGGCTTCATCAATTAACGAAATAAATTCATTTCTTACGTTGATCCAGAAACGTGATAAATCGATTGAAAGAAAACAAAAATTATAAAAAATATTCATAATCGTATTCGTTATTGAATCACAAATAGTTAAAATATTGAAGAGAGGGCTTACAAACAATGTAATATTAATACAGCAATTGATATAAATATAATTCTAGATATTTCTACACATAAACGTGAGAAATGTTTTTCTTTTATTATTCAAATTAGATAGTGAACAAAAATGGATCAAATTTTTCTTACATATCCAAACTCTTTTGTTTCTTTCTTATATATAAATTATTTTACATCATATTAAAAATTTTCTAATTTAACCAGTTAATTTAAATTAATGATTTATGAGTTGTAAATGTTGAAGCTCCTAAGAAGTTTCCGATCTCTTATCGTCTGTTCGTTTCATATTATGTCAAGTTGTACAGTTCAAAATACTAACTGTATGTAACTCTTTTATAACGCTTCTTTCGCCTCCAAGGGCTCTGCCTATTTGAAAAGTTTATTGTTCGTTGATTGTATGGACTAGGACTGCGAAATTAATGGGTTGACAAAGGTAGAAAAGAAAAAAAAATGACTTACTAAAAGTTCAAATTTAGGTGGACCTATGAAATTCACTAGATCAGGTGGCTAAAACTAAAATTTACAACATAAATGATAGTATAATATATCTACATTGTAAACTCGGAATACATGAAAGAGGAGAAAAAAAAACACTATAAAATTAAAAGTTAATCAAAAATACAAATTCTAAGCAAATGGGAAAAAAGGAAAAATGTATTATCTGAGCACTATTTACTGATTAAAATTATGTATGCAAAAGTTATTATTTTTTATCAGTAAAATGTATAACTCATTACCAGTAATTGAATTTAAGATGAATATTTTATTTTTTTTCTTTCAAAACCGGTTATTTTTCAGAATTAGCGGTTTTCCGTGTTCAAAAAGGGATTTTCCTTAAATATGAGTAAATGTATTATCAATTGAAATTTATTTTAATGTCTTATGATTACTTTAAAAATAAACTCAATACATAATGAAGTTTTAAATGAGATTCCATGTTAAATTCAATAACATTTCAAAACTGCAATACATTTGAATGTCACATGATGAATGAAAACATTTAATTCATAATGTATGTGACATCCCAAACGGTATATGAGAAATAATTAAGTTTTTCATTATGTGACAAATAAAAACTGAGTGCGTGATAAATATTGGTGGATATTTTTAAATTTCAACAGAAAAATGAGAAGTTATTAAAATGTATTGATAAATGAAATTTTTCTACATGCGTTGCAAAAATTCTAATATAAACATTGAAAATATTCTTATATATCTAAGTATTGAAATTTTGAATTATAGACATATTTACTTTAATCTGAAAGAGAGATTTAATCTATAAAAGATATGAAAATTTATTTGCTAGAAGCACGTAAAAGATATTCTTATACTTAATTTACTATTTGAATGAAATTAACTAAAACATTTTGAGAAAATAAGATGAAACAAGTGTTTTTAAGAATAAGAACTTTTTTTTTTAATTTTAAAGATAAAAATAAACGACTTATCGTTTACTTTATAATTGTACTTCACTCAATATTTCTATTACATTAAATGAAATTTGTTGGTGAAATAACATTTATCATGTATTCCATTTAATATCATATTTGCAAAATAAATTTCTATGAATAATTTCATTAGTATATAGAAACGCTATACGGCAGAAAACCTGAATGGCTGTTTAACTGCTGCAGTAGACACTTTATTTTCAAAGGCCTAAAACTTCGACAATGATGCTAAAATTTTACAATGTACCTAAAATGAAAAAAAAAAAGAAATTTTATCTAGTATTATTTAATTGATAATAAAAGTACTGAAATTACTCAAGTGAGGAACTGTAGATAAGGAATGTATACTTCGAGGTTATTTTGTACGGTCGAGAAAGCAGAAATGTGGTACTATTTCACGCCCAAGCAATCGCATTCGAATTTCGATTTTTCATTGCTTCAGGCCTCAATAAGAAGTTCTCTACCTCTAGGACTGCTGAAGCAGACTTATTTTCCGGACTCGCAAATCTCAAATGTTACATCGAAGAACATTTTTATGGGATATACGAAAAGCATCTTGTGAGGGACATAGATTAAGTTTCAAAATATTTTCTGCGAGAAATCTTAAGAACTTTTACTAGAGTGTCTAACGATATAACGCATGCAAGAACATTGTTGATATAACTGTGCATTTTAAAAAGTTAACTGGAATCTGTACCTATGAAATTTCTTAGTATTTTGTATTCATGTTTTAAAATTAAGAGCAGAACAATTTAGCTTCGATATATTCATCAAAGTGAGAATAACAACATTTTATTCACCAAACTTTGAGCTATTCAGTATGCGTACATACGAGATATGTAATAACGACAAGAGAAATGAAATATAGTTCCAAATATTTATAATGCTTTTCCGGATATCGAACTCATTTTGAAATTTTAATAAATTCTTCAGTTCAAAGATAAAAATTTAGAGGTCATAAAATATCTCTGCTAAATATATTGCTAATCTATTACATGTGAGTATGACACTTACTATTCCAGAGCTAGATAATAAGTTATTTGTAAAGAACTTATATTAAACTGTAGGCAAGTAAAAAGTTTATTTTTCGAACAGATATTCTACGATCATCCAAATTAAACCTTTGAGAACTGTGTAGTCCAGTTGACACTCTGTGACAACCTCCGATTAACTCATATGAGGGCCTATGACTCATTATAAATATTTTAAAAATAATAATTTTTAATGTCAATGAATTCAATATATAATATATTAATTTAAAATAAAAGGGATGTTCTAGTACTTTTCCCAGTGGTTTTTTTCCCCCTAGAAATATCGAAATGCTATAATTGTACACGTTTCCTGCTTTTCTCCCTAACTCCATTCTATTTAACAAAATATAAAAAATGTTTATTTTTTCTCTTTTAAAATCATTGTTAAAAATTAAAGACGCAATACACATAGTTAAAATTGATTGATAAGATTATACTGCTTTTACAAAAATTAAAAAAAAAAAAAAAAAAAAAAATCAACTCAAATTACACTTAAAATTAAATGTTCCTTCTATAAGAAAAATTAAATAAAAATTCATATAAAAATGTTTTACTCTCTCCTCTACCAGAAGGAAAAAAATGATATCCATAAAGAAAGTTATCGTAATATAAGTCATGTTTCTTGCAATAAGTATAACACCTTCTATTTAACTTGTTAAGGCCCCAGAATTATTCATTGGAGTATAATTATTAACTTTCAAATTAGTGAAAAATAAAATTTGTTAGCTAAGTCATTTTTGAAATTATTGCAATTCTACTTTCTCTATGCAATTAGATTATCTATTTCTCAGATTTACTCTATAGCTTTTGCTTTGTTAATTTCAGATCTTACTGTTTACAATAATTTAATAACCGTAAAGTGAAATGAATAGTAAGGTACTATTGATTTTAGAAACAATTCATTGTATGAATACGTATTAAAAATAAAAATATGAAATGAAAATCAAAAAGCTTAAAAATTATTGATATACAAATTTTCTTTGACTGAATTAAATGAAACCCACGGACATATTTTCATTGAGTAAGAAATCTAAAATTAGTTTTCTTGAATTTCTAACGGAAAACTAACTTAACAGATAATTTATTTGTCTCAAAGGACTCGAAGTAGGGCTTATAAATAATTCATAAGCAGTTTTCCCAAATGTGATTCTATTCATATTTGCTTTGTTGTTATAAATAAAATCATAGATTAAAGTGAATAAAAAGTTTACTTACAAAAAGTAATTTATATATATATATATATATATATATATATATATATATATATATATACATGCTTTAATTTATTACAGATATATATTTAATTTTTTAATTATTTACATGGTTAATATGTATTCTTAAGTAATATTATACTTTATGGATTTTAATGATTTTATCAATATAACTTTGTATGCTTTAAATTATATATAATTATAAGAAATCTAAACTCAACTTTGATGTTTAAACCTTTTTATTTTGTTTTACCATACATTTTTAGTAATTTTGTAATATTTTCAATTTAATAGTTATGATATTTATTAATTCTAATTTTGATATTTATTAGATAGATTTGTAATTCATAGACAAGTTAAATATCAAGTAACATCAATAATATTATATGATTACTTTTATATATAATCTTTAAGTCATTTAGAAGTGCAGTATTAACAAGCGATTTATCAGAGAGAGAGAGTTTTGATACAAATATTTCATAATTCATTTATGATACTAACCCAGAATTTTTTAGAATATTTGGAGTTTACCATTCGTTTCATTATAGATAAAATTAGTATTACAAATAGAAATCTTACTGCGCCAATTAACATTCTTTTTAGTAACACTAATTTATTAATTAAACGTATTGTTCTTAGAGAGCAATTGTGTTTTCATATTTGTTTCGCGCATTTTGTATTTAAAATAATTAACTAAATATACTAATAAAAAATTTATTATTTTAAATCCCATTATAAATAATAAAATATCAAATTTTGCATTCATTTTTTGGATTTTCTTATGTGAAATAAAATTCTAATTAAATAGAATTGAATATTTGAAATATTTACCACTAAACAATTTGGTAAATTTGTTTTCGATATACAAATACCGTGTAATATTTAAAATAATAAGGTACTAAAATTTGTAATTTCTTATGAGACTTTGAGAATTTAACCTAAGTTAATAATAAATGAGCTGTAAGTAAATTTCCATTATGCTAAATATTTATGTTAGCATATTTCTTTCAGTTTCTTTTTCAAAATGTAGCACCACATTTAAACCATATTCTTTGCGATAAAATAAAAGTTGCATGTGTGTGTGAAATATGGTTTAAAAAATTAAATTCCAAATAAAGTCCTAAATTATTAGCAACTCTGATAAGAGCAAAATAAATTTTGAGAAGCAAAAATTATTAATTTATAAGTTTACTTATATTGATTTTATAGCTCTTAGTATATTCTTTGAAATAATTATAATATTTAACATTTATTGTTATATTCGAACTGTAAAACTGGATAAAACTTCAGAATTATCTCCTGTAAACGCATTTACTAAATTTTATGTTAATAGTTTAACACCCACACGTTATATTGTGAAATCACCAACAAAATTTGCTATCGCTGTTTTTACTCTGCATTAAAAAGTATATTTTGCTGATATACGCAGTCTAGTAATTGAAGCTAATTGTTTTACAGTAATTGTTAGCAATATTAATGCTTATATTCTGATGGAAGGAAACCTAATAAAAACATTAAAAAGCTAAAGATTTAATTACGCTTCTTAAAATTAATATTTTTGCTTAACTTGTTTCAATAAAACTTTATACTGAAATCACGACACTATAAGAAAAATAAAATTTTTGTCATTACTCATTCTCCAGCAGTCTTTTTTATTTTATAACCAAATAATTTTTTCCCTCAATTTAGTAACAGGCATTTTTTTTTCTTCTGGTGTTAATCCTAAGCTCGTTTCTTAATATTAAGCAGACTGAAAAAGTAAAACCTTTTTTATTATAATGTATTACAACGAAAAACACTGAAAGGTCTCAGTAATTTTAAGGGTTTCCTTCGTAAAATCATTAAATTTTACGGCTTAGTTAACGTTATTTCTCAAAGTCAGAAAACTTTCATTACGGTCCTCCTACGTCTTTTCAGGATTAAATTAATTGAATTCTGTTTAATTACTGAAATGCACCGTCCCGTTTTTAGCAAGTTCCAAATCTAATTGTCCTTAATTAAAGTCCACGAGAATAAAATTTAGGAAGAGCCTAGCATATTTTGCATTAAGGCCATTCTGAGTATATTATCTGGAATTGGATATTTTATTCATTATAACTCCCCCTTTTATAATTAAGTTAATGGCTCTCCTTTCACGCTTTCAAAATATTTAATATTATTACATTTTTTTATAACAATCTATCTCCAGATATTTATTAACGAGTATATAATTTTACGAATACTGTATACTTTTCAATAAATTATCATTATTTGCTAAATTTTTTTAAAGCAGATGGCTGTTAAAATGAAGATTGAATTATACTGAATAAGTTAACCTAGCCTTAGAGTAACAGATAAAAACTATATCTCTCTTTTCTATTTTCTTGGCTAGGTTTTAATTAATATCAATCTGAAAGTTTAAACATAAAATTAGAGAAATGCTGAATGAAAACTTGGTCGCTGAGTGACAGTGAAAACATCAAGTAATATTCCATCTTATTATCTTTCACATGTATTTTGTCATGAAAAATTATTATATAATTTTAAAATCTTAAGTTTTTAAACATCCCTTCGTTTTATTTAAAAATAAATAAAAATATTAAGGAAACAACTGAAAAAATGTGATTTCTTCGAAATTGGAGACTGCATAGTTTCATATCAGTGATTACTAGTTTGCGAACAACTACAAATGCCGAATCTAACTTGAGACGCATTGGCTTCACTACGGTCACTCATTTGCGCCATTGCAACTTAGTAAAGCTCATACATTAAAGAGTCAGTACAGTAAATGAAATCAATATTTATTAACTGCCAAAAATGACCCAGAAATCAATTATTACGAATGTGGAGCAGAACCCACCATGCGTCTTAAAATAAAGAATATCTATATTTCGCTTATCAGACCAATATTAAAGATGGGTCCGAGTCGAGAACGAAATCAGTAATCATTTAATCCCTTGGCATTAAACATCGAGTCCCATGATGTATTTCTTCGTAACGAAAGAACACTTTTAATCTCCTTGTCCACAACTTTTGATCTCTCACTTTCTCTAATGACTTTAAACTCTTCCCAGCTTATGAATGCTATCCGATCTTTCTTATTCATTACATTTCAGTTTATATTTACTCAAATTTATATAAGTCACAGTTCATTCGCAAGAAGAGATTCTCCTATCAAATAATGTCACAGCAAAGCCCCAAAAAGTTAGTTAAAAGAAAATTAGGGTGAGAAACTGATGTATGTAGAAAATTTCGGTCAGTATTTGAAGATTTTATTTTCTCTATTCTATCATTAAATCTTGATTCGTGTAACTCAAAGTATAGGCAAACGAATATAAATACACTGGCCATAGTATTCATTGCTGTTATTACCTAGACCAACTATTTTCAGCCAGGATTATAGGTATATTACAGAAATTTTTTTAGATGTAACTAATTTAATTATTTTCAACATAATTCAGTGTACAAAGGGGTGGTTATTAAAATTATTTCTCTCTTAAACTTATTATATTGGTATATCTGCGAGATAATTAGGAATACGAGCAACTATACAAACTTTTTGTATGCATAAGCAAAATTGTATACCGAACAGCAACGTATAGTTTAATTATTAGATTTTTAAATATTTAAAATTTTAATTATTCCATAAAATATTAATCATTTTTTAACATTGAATGTTAATTTTTATTCTTTTTATTACAAATTTATAATTGTTAATAAAAGAATCAAAACCTTTTTAACTTGTTTTATCATTATAAGCTAAGATTTTCTTCCAAGACTTAATTATACTTTCCTGTGTGCCATGAGTTGAGAAAGACTGAAGAAGACTTGTCAAGAGATACATTTTGTTTGCCCAAAATTTATTTCCAAACGTACCGAAAAAAGTTATCAAAATTTTAATTCCGCCTGCAACAATCTTTTTGTGTAAAATATATTTTTAATTTCAATAGAAGATAGTACCCCTGTTGGTTGTAAATACAAAGGACTATCTGTTGGAGTAATTTAATTCAGCTTAAAAATTCCTGTCTTTTACTTATTTCAATTTTTCTTAAAATTAGACGAGTACATTTTACATCAATTTTACGTTATTATTACGGGTTTGATTTAAATGTCTGTGCCTATTTGAAGAAATCTATGACAGTGATTCTTGAAATTCAGAATTGGTGACTTTAATGGCTTTTAATATTCTAGTAAAATTAATTCTCCTTGTTTTATTCAAAATATTTTAACGCGTTTTTATCTTGTACTCTTCATTGATCTCCAGATAATTTATGAATATATTTCTCAATTAGTCTCTCTCTGATTTTGTAAGACTTCGAAATGAATACTTGTAATGCGGTCGAGGATTCGAACACTCTCAACATTGATTGCCTGCATATGCAACAGACTTTTATCTAAATATATTTAATATCAATAATTAAGAGCATAAATAAAAATGGTCATTCTGTTCATAAACATGCAAAATCAAACAAGGAACAAAAATATCAGGTTGAATCAGAAAGCCGAATAAACCATAACTGTTCATCTAGCCTCGAAAAATTAAAATAAATGATTAAATAAATAGCCCTGGAGAAAATATTCCCAAAGGATACGATGAAACACTCTTTAAGTCTTTAATGGCGAATGAGGGTCTCTTGCGTAGTGAAATCATCATTTATCATTTATATCTACACATTAAGTCTACAGTGAATTAGTGAGATACTTATTAGAGTGTATTTTAATCCATAATTCGCTTTTTCTTACTGTTTTTAATTCGTAAAGTTTAGTTATTTTATTTTATTCTAGAAAAAAAATTACATTTCAAATTTTTGGAAACAATTTAAAGCCTAACCGAAATTTGTCATTTTTACTGAGTCAATCTATTCCAAGTCAAAAATTGGAATTGCCTGATTTTTATAGTTCTGACTACAAGAAAACCTAGATTGTATTATTTACAACGCATTTAAAGGAAATATACTCAAATTTATAATAATTTTTGCTTACAACTGCTTGAAACAAAAATAATGCTCATACTACTCGTATAATTTAAAGGAGTAACATTTCATTTTGAAGCGATATACGTTTCAATGAAAACCCTATTTTGAATTTACTAACGGTCAGATCATATAAGAAAAGCCTTGAATTTATTACTTTGTATTTAAAGTTTCATTAAATTTGATTGATAAATCAAAAAGTTACATCAAGTTAGATCCTAGATATTGGTTTCGATTTGATAAATGTATCGGATTTAATAAAAAAAACAAAAGGTACTTACAAGACTTGAAAATACTGCATACATTAAAATTATTGAAAAGGAAGGAATTGGAAATTTAAAAAAAAATTAAATCACGAGATGAAACAAAAACATTAAATCGGAATGGTGAAGGGATGTTTACTTAACTAAAAGCTTTTTCTGTTGACTTAGATTCACATGGAAAGTGACATCTTTGATAACGGTTTCACGCAATTTCTACGCAGATTGAAACAGCTGTAATGGCAATAAACTTAGTTGTTGACAGACGGCAGACATCAATATTAATGTTTTATTCATGAATTTCCATTAAATTTACGACTTTCCTTGAGTTTTTAAAAATATCTGATTTACGACTTCGATTGATTATAAACTGTTTCATATTCAGCTGCTTATGAATAAACAACACTGTCTGGAAGATAGAATGAAACGTTTTTCGAAACCACGTGGTTATGCATTAAAAATTGCAAAATTCTGAATTAATTGATCGTTGTCAAAATGAAGAAGACAAATTAACAAAAATGAGTAGTGAATTTTGTGTGTGTGTGTTTGCTTGTTTAGAAGAACGGAAAAACTATGAAAATTAAGGAAATTAATACTGGTGAAATTAATTAATGAAATTAATGAATGGCTAATATACTAATATTGATAATAACTAATACTGATTATATTAACAAATTAAATTAATTAAATTAAATTAATGAAAATCGATGAAATTAACGAATTAAATTAATTAAATTAAATTAATGAAAATAGATGAAATTAACGAATTAAATTAATGAAAATAGACGAAATTAACGAATTAAATTAATGAAAATTTATCAAATTTCATTAAAACTAATTAATGAACTTAATGAACTAATGCTATTAGGAAAATTAATGAAAAATATTTATATTTGTATAACTAAATTGCAACTTTAATGTTTCACAAATCTTGCAAATTCATAATAATTGCAGTCCATTATCGAGGGAGTCCGGGGCCCTTGAAGAAGTTTTACAAATTAACTGTAACTTATTTGTAATTAATTTAAGAAAAGGGAATTAATCGTATAATAAAGGTTTGGTAATCTAGCTGTAAAATAGAAAATGTTCAATTTACTCAATTCTAAATCAGAAGTTAGGCATTTTTTTTAATGAAAATTGGTTCAAGTCCCCCACTTACGTCGGACATTTGAACACTGCGTAGAATATTTGAACATAATCCAAGAATGAAGAAAAACGCCCATAATTTAAATTTGAAAATTGTGATGCCTTAAAAAAGCGCCTAATTATTCTGAAATCTACTATGATATTTTATTAAAATGAATGAATTTGCAATTTTTTCGAAGTTGTATTAATAACCCTAATTTGACACGCTCCTGGTTTGCACTGCTTAATGTGAACAACACAAATCGATTTTTTTCACAATCAAATTAAAAATCAATGCAGAATTAGTTTTTGATTACGTCTTTATTATTAAAGAAAGAAAAAGGAAATTGGTAGAAAATTTATGTCGAAAGCTCTTTTGTCTAGAAGAATAAACAAAAATAATGCTATATTTCTTCAAAATTTACTTTAAAAATCATGCTTTAACTTCTTACTAAAATTTGTAACATTTTTTGAGACATTCTAAATTAGTTATTTATAAAAGAACTGTAAGAAAGAAAGAAAGAAGATATATTTTAAATTATTAAAGATAAGCACTATGTGTGATTTTAAGTGTGAATGGAACAAGTCCAAGTCCTCACTTTTGAACATCTTCTTTTCTTTACTTTCTATGGAGTTTGACAGTCACTGAGTTGCTATTTTATTAAAAATATATTTCTGAGATTTAAATCAAAAGTTGTGTTTGCATAAAAAAAATATTTGAAAACCCGATAATCTTAAGCATAGAAGTGAGATATTATAGGGAAACATAATATTTAACCATACCTTAAAAATTAATAAAATTCAAGTTTCAAAAGTGTGATGTTGGAAAGGGGTGTTTTTTTTAACTAAATTGCAATATTTTTTTTATCTGATAGAACACTTTGGAAATTGGTCTAAAATTCATAATTTGGATCAATTATGTTTCATATTCTTAATGTGAACAACACAAATTGAGTTTGTATTATTAAATTTAGTAAAATCATTTATTCATTACCTAAATCATTAACAGAACCAAAGAAAAGAAAATTCAAACGAAATATCAGCGTATGTAAGACAATAAACTAGGAAACATGGTTGTAATTACAGATTTTAATTCTATTCAGATTTCTTAAGCCTTTATATCATGAATTGGCTTTCAATTTTATCTTCAAACACTAAAAGATCAAGGAAATTAGTAATCAATAAAACAAACACAATTTAACAGTAAATTTTTTGATTAAGAGTTTAACTTCCGCTTGCTCCCCAAAATAGTTCAAATCTTTACCCAAGCAATTTCGCTTTTTTCATGGCGTAATAAAGTTATTAAAGTAATCGGAATACAACTGAATACCATTAAAAAGTACATACATTAGAGAAAACATTAGTTAGATTTCTCGTGTATAAACTTCCTAATTTAACAACTTATTAATGCTTTTGGTGTGCGAGGAAGTATAACACATAATGTCATGACAATCGTTGAAATAACGCTGGATTAGAAAAAGATATTTGAGGTGATTTAATTTTCCCGCATTTCAGTTTTTTTTAAATGATTCAAATCACCACTTTGTATGCACCGTATGTAAGACTAAATCAATTTCAACCTTCAAATGTGAAGTATACCTTTGTCATTCGAAACTACAATCAAATGATAATAATCAAAAAAATATTAAAAATCTAGTTTCATGAATCTGAAATTCTACTTTTCTTTATATGATATTTTATAATGTTATTACATATTTTTAAATTTACTTCCACAAGCAATTTTTAAGGTTTATTTAGATAAATGGATTACAATTGCTGCTTTTAACGAACAAGGGAAGGGGGGGGATGGAAATGTTTGAAAAAGTAATAATACTAGGAAAGGAAACTAAATTAATCTTTGTGTTATTAATCATTTATAAGTTTTGAAATTTGAAACTCTTTCGATTTCAAAAAATTTAAAACTCACCTAAGAAGTGATTAAAATTTGTGAAGCAAATAAGCGTTAAAGAAGTAAGCTCTTTAGCATTCAGAAATTCGTTAATATTGGCATTTAAAAAGTTTGTAGAGCGTGAATTAAAACTCCATTAATGATAAAATATTTTAATTAACATTTTTAATAATTTGTTCAAAAATAAATTTAAGATACAGTTAAAGAAATTTAATTTAATAAATAGCCTCGATGCTACAAATATTTTTATAAAATGTATAATAATCTAAATTACAGAGAATTGCAGATATATTCCTAATTACAAATATCACATCTATTGTATCTATTTCTCTTTAGGCAAATTCAGAATGAAACAAATATTTTCATGATTTCATGCATCAGACCAAAAGGGCTACGATAAATTTTTATGTTCAGTTAACACACAATTCATAAATGCTGAAAGCAAATCAAAAGTTCTTGGAAACTTCTAAAAGAAATAGTTCTTGGATAAAAGAAAGTTAACCTAAAATAATAGCACAAGCAAAACTCTTACAAAAAGAATGAGTGATTGTTTAGTTTTGATAAAAGTAAATTTGTTACTCAGTCTACTGTATTGCAGTTACAAATATCACAGATTTCTGATCAGATTTGATTTAGTTGAATGAGTACCTTTCACTCTATGGGATCCGGATTCTGTATCATGTATCAGCAAATATTTTGAATTTGATTATTCCAAATATTTTCTGAAGGCTAAAGACATGTTGTAGAATGCTTCAAATAAAAAATAAGGAAAAACTATTATTTAAAGTATTTTTGCTCGATGTAAGAAGAACTGACATCACTATATCGAATTACGCAATGTTAGCTGTTCAAAAGCAAAAACAAATGTCTTTAAAAATGTACCAAACGGTTCTTCTAAAACTAATAATAAAAACTGATTTGCAAATGTACATCTTTCAGATTGTTTACCTAATGCTACTTCGAAAAAATGGTTAAACTTGTTATTCTTCAGTGACTTTAAGATATTGGCAGATTTTTATTTCTTTCAAGACTTCTTCTGAACTTTATGCTCTTAACATTACTGTAATTGCTACAAACAAAATTTCATAACACTTAAATATTTATTTCATTTTTAAAATACCTCTATGAAAAAAAAACGACCTTTTTTAATAAAGAGTTAGACTGCACGTAAAAAAAAATCTATCTATTCTGCGCTCTTCCGATGTAATCGAGATGGACGAGCTGCATCCCTTGTCATCTCCTTAAAATTAAGTATAATTATTGCTTCTCTCTCATCGAAATGAATAAATAATCTTCAGCGCGAACTTAGTAGGCATGAATCATAAATGGATTTTGCATCGATTGTTGGGTTATTTCACATAATATTATATTTAATAAATTTAAAACTAATCAGAAAATCAGATCTTACACGTTCATAACATTTAATTAAAACATTTAATATTTACATTTACACGAACACAAAAAAATATTTATATCAGTTAAACATCATCTTCGATGTTACAGATCGTCTGAATAATCCTTCATTTAGCGGTGAAACCGTTGTCTGACTC
The DNA here is from genome assembly GCA_019974015.1 of Nephila pilipes. Classification (NCBI taxonomy): domain Eukaryota; kingdom Metazoa; phylum Arthropoda; class Arachnida; order Araneae; family Nephilidae; genus Nephila; species Nephila pilipes. Next base: position 234,210 of record BMAW01132854.1, read on the forward strand.
GCTCGCTTATTATCTCTTCTGTCTGGACTAGCACCTTCTAACGCTACAATTAGAGGTTTATTCACATTCTTACACACACGCACGCACGCACGCACGCACACGCACGCACGCACACACACACACACACACACACACACACACACCATACATTTGAGCGATGTTGTTGTTGATGTTGGTATTCGTCATAATAAGACAGTCGTTATTAGTAATTAATCTTTGATTGTATTGAATTTTTCTAGAACACTCCTTTTTATCTAGATCTTATGGTGATTTCTGCGCAATGTTTGTTTTCTGTCGTATTACTAGATCTCTTTTCATGAAACTATTGCACCTGCCTACTGCTGCTTTAAAATCTTTACTTTATCCTGCTGTGGACCACTTGAACGTATAATCTCTGATTATATTTTTTTAGATAATATAATATCTCTGCCTCTGTTCTTGTATCCATTCTGCAATGTTGCTCTGGCCAGCAAGCTATTCCTTCCTCCATAGAGAATTTTTTCATTTTCATTTTTTTTAAAGTAGTGCATCTTCATTCCGTCTCTGATCTATTACCATCATCTCTGTCGTATCGAAATCTTTGCTGCAGCACAACTGTTCGAATTTAAACCTGTTTTATGACTTTTAATTTGAAGCTTGCTTCATATCTCTTTTCGTTGGGTTCATGATTTAGCTCACACTTTACACTTAGGGTACAAAATGTTTGAACACACGACACAATCTACAAATTAATTTGTTCAGAGGTACATGTGAGTTAGAGATTCGGCAGTGTTTCTACAGGCCACGTGCTTCTATAGGCAATACTGCCAGGTGAAAGTAAGTAAAATTTGTTCCTTATGATGATTGCTTATCTAAGCTTAATTCAAAGGCTGTCTATAATTTTGGTTCATGTTATATGACAAATACATACTAAACTGTAAGGCGTTTGATTAAAATTTATACCGAGTTTTATCTGAAGGTCGTCTATTGTGCGGAAATATACAGTAGTCACTAATCTGATAATGGTACTATTATTTTAGTGTATTAAACTTTTCTATTGTAGGCTAATAATACCTCAAGTTTGATTTGCAATTATGCCCTCGGTATTGTTTATTTTTAAGCGATATTTTACTATAAAATCATGTCGATTAATAGAAATTGTCGAGTATGAAACACACAAAGTAGGGCTGTTAGCTTAGGCTGTATAATTTTCATAGTATCCAGATATCTTAAGTAATTGTCAATTCTGAGTTCCTTTATTTGGAGGGTTAAAGTTATGTGGATTTGATTTTGAAGGAGTTGTGTTTTGTAATGTAGGAAATATAAAATGGCAGGTTTTAACTCAGTGATAAACATTTGGAATGCTTCGATTATCACAAAGTGTGCAGGGAGTTGGTGGTAATTCATTTTGAAAATGAATTTTTGCTTTATCAAATGGATTAAAAGTTTGTCTGGGAATATATATATATTTCGAGCAAAGTCTACTTATTTTATTTTCGTTGAGAGAGAGGCAATATCTTGGTGATGAACACTGTGCAAGCTACGTTCATTATATTCCATGAATATCATATATGATCAAAGTGGGTTCGACCATAACGATCGAAGCGAAAATGGCAGAAATCGTGAATTTTACTTTGTTTTTGCAGAACTCAGCAGCACAGTGTCATCCTGCACGGCCGAAAAGAGTGAATTTTTCCTTTTGTTTCTTCATATTGTAACATATTACGAACGAAAACAGTTAGGCTAGAGATGACTATTAGATTTTATTTAACAGCTAATCTTGCGCCATGATACATACACTACATTCCCTTTCATTCCTCCTTCGTTCCGACTCTCTCTTTCGTAGGTGCGCGTGCATTTCAGTTACTGAGTCGTCCCTCACGAAATCAACGGGTTTTTAAGTGACGTTCGTTACAATATACAAGGGATTTTACCTTTTGTTCACGTGGTCTAGGTAGAGGGATTCTTAGGGACTTTAGTTGCATACAGAAAGTCTAGTAAGGATTATACCTACAGATCTGTATTCTTGGGAGCAGCTGACATTATAGGTTTTAAGAGCGTGTGATTCCATAAATTGAAGTTAAAAAGGAATGGTATCAGAAAATAAGAATGAACGCTGTAGTTTTAAGTGAGAGAATAGGAAAATTAGGAAATTAAGTTATTTTTCAAAGGAACTATTATAAATATATTTTGCTTCTCCTTCTTAAATTTGTCCTTTTTCCAAATACATTTTTGAACCTAGTGTACGAAACTTGTTTTCAGTCAGAACACTATTAAATGGAATAATCGGAATTTCAAATCTAAGATTAAGAATTGAAGTATTTTCAGAAACAAATAAAAAGAATTTTGAATTGAAATTAAAACTGACAGATTGGAAATAGCTTATTTCATCGTTAATTTTGTTTTAAGATTTTTTTGAGAGAGAGTTATACATTTCCAGTATTTTTCAATAAAGAAAAATAAACATTTACATTCGGTGGGAAAAAAAAAAACTCTTTTTAATCTTGATAAGAATTTCCACTACAAATTGGAAAAAATAGTAGCCATGAAAGTAGTTTGAACACAGTTATAAAATTACAGAACTGAATTTAAATCTAAAGCACCCAGTAAAATTACATTAAAAAAGGAAAATAGAAATGCTTTTTACCCTATATGCAGATAAGTAAAATTCCACTCTTGAATTCTGGTTAAATTACTTTCTAATCTTGCATTTTTATTACAGAATTCCAGATTATTTTGATACATCGAATGTATGAATAGTGAGATAAAAGAAATTAGGGCAAAATTCCTCTTATTTTTCTATTATGAGCAGATGATTATTTTGTCTTTTCCTTTTTTGCCATACACGAGGATTTTTCTGAAACATTTTTCGTTTATTTGAATGCTTAAAAAGTCATTAAATCTAAGAATTCAAAATAAATTTTGAAAATTCTTTAAATTAAATTCTGTTTCTTTGAAGAAAGGGTGACAATAAAAAATATATTTCTTATGATGTTAACCATGTTTATGACATATATTTACCTTCTCTATTTCATTATTCAATTAATGAAGATAAATAAGACTCATTTACAAGATAAATAGCCAGTTTCAGAAACATTAGAAATTTCTAATTCGGAAATTAATACTTAAGAAATATGTTTATATTCAGTATGTTTAGCAATACTACCGCTTATAGTTATTAAATTGTAAAGAGATAATATTAAAATTAACTGAAGAATAGAGTACATAAAATTACTTTATATGTAATATTGATATCGAATAAATTATTCTAATGCATTGTAAAAATTTTGTTTGCTCTAAAATGTATAAAAATGGATTAATCTTCAAAAAATACATGTGATAAAAATGCATTTTTGACAATTTTTAAAAATTAAAAAATTATGAAGGAAATTGGTAAAAGAGTTTGCAACCTTAATTGTTTATAGTACAGTAAAAATTATTCTATACTTGAATTTATAGATTATGTGATTAAAATGAAATTTTAAAATTGAATAGCTTGAATTAATGAGCTAATAATTATCGTAACAAAACGGGAATTTAATAATTATTATTGATTAATTATCCTCATATGATACAATGGGTATTCTAGTTGCAAAAATTAGTAGAAAAAGCGAAAGTCCAAACTGATTGTTCAAAACATTTTAATTCTCAAAACAAAACTGTTAAATATTTTTCTAGAGCAGTTTCCTGTGAATTAAGACTCTAATTTTATCACCATCAATTGAATGTATTTAAAAAAAAAGTTTGTTTTTGAAGTTAATGAGCAGAAGCGTATATTTTGCTGAAAATTCGAAATAGTTTTCTAAAATTTAATGATATTATTTAAAAATATCGCTATAAATCTGCTACAAAAAGTAGTTGAAATATTAACTACATAATAGGAGATGAGTTAAAAGGAAATATTGTAAATTTATTTACATAAAACTATATAAAAATAATGAAAAAAAAAAAAAAAGAAAACCTTCTATAGAAGGATTCCAGGGCACTTGACTAAGAAGATATTTAAGCAAGCTTAGATATATTTTCAAAATGTTTAGCCATTTTAAGAACTGCTATATAAAATGTGGACATTTCTGCATTACTTACACAATCATCAAATGTTTTTGCTTTTGTTGCTTTCCGGAGAAATATGTTTTGATGAAATGAAAATGACAAAAAAAAAAGGAAAGAAATATAACTTTCTCTTCATATTTCAAATTATGATTTATTTAAAATATTTTTATCTTTTTTTAAAGCATATAATTTCAGATTGTACCCATATATTTTCCGCTTGTATTTTTCTCAACTTATGTCGTGTTTCATCAAACTAAAATAACTAGAGTAAAAGACTTGAATCATGTTTTGAGTAGAAGCTTGAAAAGAGTTTCATGAAAAAAAAATATTAAAGAAAATACTAAATTTTATTGCTTTAATTATTTCTATGATCATCTGATCCTAGTTAATTAGAGTAAAAACGGTTTAATATTGTACAATTACTTAACAAGATGAGAAAAAACAGATTAATGCTAAAAAACGATATACAGTTGACAATTCTTATTATAGTTTCTGTTTTAATATTTCATAAATGCTAACATTTTTGATTACTTCAAGGTATAATGCAATTAGTAAAAAAATAAGATATATTTTGAGTAAGTAGAGTTTAAATTTATTTTTAATAAGGTTTTAACGTTGTTTTCTCTGTATTTTTTCTTTATGAAGATAAAAAAAAAGAAAGAAAACCAAGAAAACATTTACACAATTTGTTTAAATATCATAGACTTTTATTTGTCAATCTTTTTATTCTAAAAAATGCAAATATTAGTCAAATTATGGGTAACATAATAACTAAAGAATGTAGATTTTTAAATGAACAAAAATAATCAGCATTGATTGAATATATAAAAATTATTTCTAATAATAAACGGTTAAAATTAATGCTTCCTCCTATCTTCCATTTTTGATTTCGTCAACGTAATTATAATCCTAAGGAATTTCGACTTTCATTCTCACATCTTTATTATTTGTTCTATTTGAAGACAATAAGAATGCAATAAAATGCATCTGATAAAGTAAAAAATAATGAACTCTTTTGCTGAATTACTTTTCCCCCTCCGATTTTAAAATATTTTTCAAAGACCAGAAAAACTCACATACAAAGCATTAAAGTAAGGAAGAAATATTCAATTTCCTCCTTTGAATAATTTTCTTTGAAATTTGAATAATAGCTTGAAATTGAATAATTTTTATTCAGTTTCAATATTTTCAAAATGTTGAGAAATCTTCCACCAATTAAATTGAAATATCGCAGATTGGAGCAACCTTCTAATTATTTTTTTTAAAATTAAAACTAATGTTAATACTTTATTTAGACAAAAAATAAATTATTTTTGTAATTTGTAGTTAGACAACCGAACTTTATTTAGATACTAATTTCAATTAATTAAATCAATGACAAAGAAAAAAAAGATCAATAATTTTTTTTATAATTCGTGATTTATAAAAATAATCCAACCTTCCTAATATTTTATAACTTGAAGAAATATTGAGCAAAATAATTTTTTTCGAATCTCCGAAGCACATTTTCTGGATAGCTGCCAGCACCACTGACTCATGTGGTGCGGTTTTGTGAATGAGTACGTTCATGTAGAAATGCGCATTAAGGGATTACAATTATTAAAATGGCATCAAATTTGAAAAAAATATTTATATACAATAGAAAACAGATTAAGGCATAAATCTTGTGCAAACATTACAATTAGATGAAATCACGAGGGGACTAAACATTATTTTTTATAAAAAAAAAAACTTTCGGCTTGATAAAACTTATTTTCTCAGTTCTAATAAATGCTACTTCTAAACACAATACTTTTAGTGGTTAAGAAAAAAAAGGCAAGAACCCGTTGTACTTGTCAAACCTCTGAAATAGCACGAAAAATTAAAAATATACTTCAGATAATTTATGTATTCGTGAATCTCTTGAGATAAAGTAAAGACAATGAAAATCTATTCTTTTTTGACAATGTAAAATTTAATCAACTTTTGATGAATATAACTTCATTTTAGAAAATTTATGCGTCGAAATAATTCATAAATTAAAAATAAACATGCAGTACTTAAAACTGAATATTATTTTTGGCACTCATAACAATTCGTTGTTAACGGCATTATCCCTAGGCTGGGATCTATCCAATTTTAAAAATGAAAAATGTAACATTTGATTACAGTTTCTTCATGGAGTAATTAGATCTGAATTTCTTCAAGGAGAAAATAGAAATCTATTCAGGCTGCCCGACTCAAAAGCTGATTAATATTCTTTGATCTTTATTGAAAGATTATGGGTTTTTTATATTTAAATCATGTATAAGAGAAGTAGAAATATTAAAAGTAATAAACAAAACAATTAAAATAAAAACCGCATTACTGTTATACTTTTGTATTTTTTGTGCAGTCTTTTAAGTCCTTTTCTTGAAGCCTTATGTATTTTTTGGGCAGTTTTAAGAATAGGACTCTAAATTCAGAATCCCTTTTATGACAGACAAATGCTTCAGCTTTAATATAATATTACGGGTTCTAAATAATGAGCTCTTCAGTTTAAAACGAAGCAGTTTATTTTCAGCGATCACAATGTGAACAAACAGATTTACAGAACTAAATGTTGATATTGACAAAGATAAACTGGATAAAGTTCATTTAGATAGATAATTTGACGTTAATTGATTGTGCACAGATGATGGTAGCTTTATTACCTAAACGAGACACACCTTGTGTCCACCGATATTATGTAATGACGCCCACCTACGTCTAAGCCAGGGTTTCTCGGAAAGCAGAGTCATTATCTGGCGGTTGCGATATTGTGGTGGAGGACGTCACTAAAACGTTGTTTATGTGAACCAGATGGTGTGGTTTCGTAAAAAGCGTTAAACCATGTCACCAATTCACGTTGTCAACGTTTCAGTGACATCATTCACCGTAATATTACGACCGTTAGATAACGGCACAAGTGATCTAGGAAACCTTAGCTTTAGTGTCTTCTCTCGCATATCGAGATATCACTCCGCCAGTAACAGCTCTTCCTGGTGGTAAATCGGATCAAGTTCCATAGACGTGTTCTTGTCAATGAGCCGGATCTACATTAATATACTGACTTCTCCATCGGAAAAGAAAAACAAACATATAACTACATTACTCGCTTCTGTAAAATTTAATTAATTTTCTCCGAAAAAGACTTAGATCCGTGATTCATTATTTTTAATGTACTGTTAAATGAATGTTTATTTTCCTTTTTAATATGAAAATTTTCGTATTTAAGCACATTTTTGCATTTTAAGGATGCAGCATGATGAATGGTTTTATTATGAGACCAAGTCTTAATTCATACAAATATTGTAATTTCAGAATTTTTCCAAAGACAGACTCATACAAAACAAATTAAGAACTAGATTAATTATAATTATACGAATAAATTATTTCATATATTTTCAGCTGGAGAGGTAAAACAAATGTAAACCTTACCTTCAAGTAATAAGAATAATTACACAGAAAAATGTAAGATATGGGAGCTGGAACTAAACGTGATTTAACTGCAGAGTCAGAATTGAATTTGAAGTCATTTAACTGCAAGATAAATCCAAATAAGGTTTCATCAGGAATTAACAGCTATTTATCTTTGAGAAAAGTAGTGCAATTCAAAACATCAAGCTTTTTTTCTTTACTATTCCAGGAACGAATTTTGAGAAAAATATGAATAAGAAAATGCAGATTTCTACATATTTGCTCAACTTATATATAAAAAACTTGGAAAAATGAGCCTGAACTTAATCAAAGCAGAGTTGACATTTCAGAATAAAATTAATTACTAAATGAAATCAAGAAAAATTAAATCAATTCACTGCTTTTCTTCAAATCGCATGAATTTCTATTCAAATTGAGAAATTTTCATACCTAAATGAAGGTCCCAATACTTCCACCTCTTCTTTGACATTAGGGAAAGAAAACTCTAAATCTAATAGAATATACATTTATTTTATTTCAACTAACACAGCCAGCCACTGCGTGTGGGATTGCGTATAAAACATCATATTTGATGAAGAAAGTTTGCTAAACATAAATTTTGATGAGTAATGTCGAAAGTTCTTGTGTTAATGGTCTCATCGTGATGAATTGTGGGAACAAAGCTTTTCTTAGTGCTAATATATTTGCTTCCTTTATTCTCTCTAGCCCAAGTAATTATGTTCTTTATCCCATTTTATTTTTTCATACCATAAATTCGCCTTTCGTATAAACATGCTTCAATGTCTTCAGAATCAATGAAGAAACGCATTTGCTGTAATAAATTTGAAATGTTGTACCATTAATAAATACATTTCAATAGACTGGAATAGGATGTAGGAATATAAATATCGCGCCTCAATGAATGAAAGAAACGGGCAGAATAAGTGGAACTTAGGGAAAATTACTTCTGAAAATAAATCTTTTTCTCTTGCTGAAACAGTGAAGAATATAGAGCGCGCATTTTATTGGTAATTAATAAGTAGTAAAACTAATGGAAAGAGAGAATGAGTTATGCATTATAAATACAGTAGAACCTCAAAATCTTCTGGATAAGATAAATACTTTCGTGATTTGACATACGTTTCAGAATGCTACCATCAACCGTATTATATTCGGTGGAACACCAACATCTAGCTGACAACTTTTGTAAGTTGTTTTGTTATCCAAGTGTAAAGTGTTAATTAATGATTAATTAAGTATGTAGAATAAATAATAATTGTATTGTAGTTGAATTATACAGTGTGTTTCCTTTGTTATTTAATTCTGCAGGTATTCTAAATTCTGATTAAATAGTCAATAAGTTCAGAAATCAAATTGAGGAGACATTAGAAAAAAAGACAACGTAGTTTCTTAACTATCTTCACAGAATATGTTAGGTCACTCTCACTCGATTTCCTCTTAATTCACTTTTATCCTGACTTATAATTAGACAATAAAGTCTCAGCTTACCAACTCACTCGTACTGACTGAGACCCATCTAAAATATAGCAGATTAGACTCCTATTATTCTAATCAGGAATCACTTTCAACCAATTCAACTACTTCAAACGATTATTTACAATAATTCATTCCAATATACAAGCATCTATCACCCTGCCATTATCATATGTTTCCCTTCTTATTCCTTTAAATTCTCTTTCGGTTATATACATTATGTCTCAAATTCAATTCTTTACACTTTTTTTTATCTACATCTAATTTCCCTAATCATGTTTCATTTGATAAGGATAGAGTTGTAATTTTATACAATTCACTTTACAAAAGCTAAATAAATGAAGTACCTCGTTTGCTATGTATAGACACATTCAGTTAACACCCAACATTAAGACATTACAGTGCTCTCTTTTTATTTCTGGATTTATGGCTCCCAAGAGTTTGCGTTGTTTCTCTGAACAACTTTTCTTTTATTTGTGGGGTAAGAAGATAAAAAAAACATAGAAGTAATTTTGAGAAAAAAGTTTGTTGCTTATTTCAAATTGAAATATGGAGATCCAGACAAAGTACGGGCTCTTCATAGGGTGTACAGAAGGTGCGAGAAATATCTTCGTTTGTGATTTCAGGGCAGTTAGAAATCATTGGAATAAGGTATCATTAAATGTCAAAAAAGAAATTCATTTCGTTTCTGAATTCCTATGATATGGCATGGACAGAAAATCCACACTACCGACTGCTATTTCTGTTCGGTAGATGCAAAAGGATTTAAAACAAATATAAGAACAAATCATGCCCTAACTTTGACTAAGTTATTCGTTCAATATATTACTGCTCTGAAACACCAGTTCAACAGCAAACTTCCAGTTTAGATGACACCCTGAATTAGTTGAAGGACGGAGACACACATTACTTTCCAAGGACAAATCTGGCTCAGATTTTTCTGTCGAAGGTCCACATCTTTTTCCTCAAAAGTGAGCTCTGTGACCTTGTTAGGGCATTTCCAAAGATGCAGCTGAATTACTAGGATCGAGGCTGAAAACCAAAATATGCTATTACCTGGGACTTCATTTTCATGGTACAGACATCGATTGACTGAGTTTTTCTCCAAAAAAGGAAATCTAGTTAGATGTATTTTTATAGTGATTTCATTGGCTCGTGAAGTGCTTTGAAGTAGAATATAATTAACCTGAGTGAAGCCTGTTCATTGATTCATAGAAGACTAGCCTCAAAGCAATCTGGCTGCATGATAGAAATGCATTTTCATCTTTTCCTATAGGACTCTCGGTGCATTTAGAAGAAAACTATTATGTTTTGGCTTTAATTCTAGAGAAAATCAAATATTAAGAACATCAATGAATAGTTTGTGGAAACTTCAAAATACTAATCATACTGTTGAGTCATCAGGTACGTAATATAAAATATCTCTGTTTTGTATACTTGTGGGAGAGTTGAGCAAGAGAGTTGCATTGGATAAAAACTGATTAGCCACTTCGAGACGCCTTAACTCCGGTAAGGAAAAAAACGTTATCAATACGACCTTGCTTCCACCAGAAAATTTATTATTAGCACCTCCTCGTATTAAATTGCATTTATGAAGCAGTTAGTTAAATCACTGCCAAAAGATGAGGAATATTTCAGAGATCAGTGTTCCAAGATACTGTTTGAAATTAATTTTATTAAAACACTTTTAATCACAATGAGTGGTTCAGATAAAATTCAGAGAGAGAGAGAGTTATCTACTTATCTTTATGGTAACAAAATTGGAAAAAAAACGTCATGCTTGTTATTTTGTAAAGTTTGTAATTTTGAGCCTCGTTTTAGCGACGAAGACCACACTTGAGATAGCATCCCACTATCAAAAGTTCCACTCTTCACAAACGTGAGGTTCTAGAACTTTGACATAATTAACACGGTTGGCCATTGGTGCCATCAAAACAAGGTTTGTCATTGGTGCGATCAAAATTCGAATCCACGATTCGACGGAAACAACGACGAGAGCGAGCTCGCGATCTTGACCGCTCGGAAACCGTTGTCACCGGCTGATGGCCGGGGCTATCATATTCGAGATTCATTTCCGGTAATGAACATTAAGTACACTGCAGCACTTGAAATTCACGTATTCTTATATATATATAAGAATACGTGAATTCAAGTGCGTTATATATATACGTATTCTTATATATATATAAGAATATATATACTTATATATATATATATATATAAGTCACCATGCACATTGGAGTGTGAAAAGAAAAAAAATAAGTACCAAAAAACATCTATAAGGTAAATTGTGGCGCTGCGGTCGAAGAATACAGCTCAAAATTTGCAGAAACAGGCACTTTTTGACAAGATATCGAGGACAAAAGGAATGGGTGCGGGAATTCTACTCTCATTCTTCTTTAATGATTTAATAAATACTTGGCGCAGCATAGCCTGCTTTGGCTCTTGCTCCATTAAACTTGGCATTCACTCTCTAGTCATTCTCCAAGGATTCGCACGTCGGTGGCATTTATACCACGTGATCAGGCCTAATGAATCAAGTTATTTTATCAATGGGATAAAAATGCCAGTGCTGCCTTTCATGAATAAAGCAGTTACGTAGAGGGCCACAACAAACTTACGGAAAATAGTTTAAACAACCGGAACTCTTGGTGTGCAAGCAGGTCAAGGACGGAAAGGAATCAAGCTTCAACAAGTTGCAACTGCTGTTACGTATTAGGCGATAGCTTATATGCAGCGTACTAGCAGTGCATGTTCATTATCACGACATAAAGAAATCCCACTCTCGACGCTGCAGAAGATATTGAGCAAGATCCTAAATTTTATTCCTATACGATAACATATTGTCAAGAATTGCCACCAAGGGATGGCAATAGCCGATTTGAGTTTGTTCGAAGATTTTTGGCTCGATTGAAGGTGGACGGCGAATGGCCATGGCTGATATTATGGAGAGATGAAGCACATTTTTATGTGCACGGTGATATCAATACACACAACTGCCATATTTAAACTGATACAAATACACGTCGGTCTACAGATTCTCTTACATTTGCTATAAGTCACAGTTTGAAGCGGATTCACAGCTTCTTTTATCATCGGCTCTTACTTTTATGAGTAAGCTGATCCAATAGGACTAGTGACGTGTTCTATCAATTCCAATAGGTATGCAGATTTTCACGAGAACAATGTGATACTTCAACTGCAGCAAAGAAATTGTATCGATTCTACCATTATGATGCAGGATGGTGCGACACTGCGCATTGGACGTCATGTGAAGGATATCCTGTGAGAACATTTCAAAGTCATTAGAGAAATTAAACGTGCATTTGCCATGACTTGGCCTCCGAGGTCTCCTGATCTGAATCCTTGCGATTTCTTGTTATGGGTATACTTGAAAAGCATTGTGCATCAAGGACATGTTTTTGGAATCCCTACCTTGAAAGATCAGATAAAGTTCCATATCTGACTAATAAATGCCGATATCCTGCGCGTCACCGTCGGAATCATCGTATATATATAATTTTCATTTCCTCATTCATGCCTTTTTAAAAAATAAATAAAAACGGTGTGTTCCATTTTTAGGGAAAAAATAAAAGGTAACATTATGTATAAGCTCAAATTCTGCCGTTTCATCATGGTTCAAATTAAAGAGAAGACTAATAATATATTCCCTGCTTCGAAAGAAGTTCGATGTATTAAATATTTCTTTTTATTGCATATAATATTGAACTTTTGTTAAATATAGGGGTATTCAATATGTAACATATATATAAACATATTCCTGAAATTTGAAACAGCGTAGAATTTTTTAAAAAAATAGTAAGCTATAAATTTAATACAATGTAATGAGCATTTTTATGTTTGAAATGTCGAATGAGTTCCTAGAAACTATATAGATAGCCAAAGGCTTACTAATATAAAAAAAATTATCTATACGAGGCTATTTTTGAAAAAACAAACGATATGAAATAAGAAACATCTTTTTTTAAAAATATTTTTCAAACTAGTTTGCGATATGAATGCTATCTGTTTCTTTTAAAATTCAAGATTGAATATTGAAAGATAAAATTTAATATATATATATGTGTGTGTGTGTGTGTGTAACGGTGTTTTTTTTTTCTTTTCTTTTTTGCTTCGTAGAAATTCTTAAAGAAAAGACGAACAGAAATCTGAAGGATAAAAATTTTCTTGTTTTACAATTCAAGAGCAAGTAAAACTCAATATGTATACAGGGAAGCAATAAATGAGTATATGTATAATGTAATGGTTTTTTGTATTTCTGTTATAGGTATTCTAGTTTTTCTATGTTTCTATTTAATGCTAGTTTTTCTATTTAATGGTTTTCTATGCTTCTTTTTATAATTTTAGACTTTTTGGTTTTTTTTATTTTGTCATACTTTTAATTTAATGTTTGTAAAGCATTTTTTGTGTGTATTTAAAAAATATTAAAATTATTCTTCGATATAACTTTAGGTATTTTTATTAATCTTTCTAGATCTTAAATTTTTTTATTTATGGTTTTGAAAATATTTATATTTTAGTAACTGGCAAAAAGGCAAATCGCTTGATTTTGTCTTTGATCCGTACTATGTTATTGTGGTATGTAATGTATCACATAATGTATACCATTTTTGGATTTATTGAGGTATTTTTTGGTTACATTATTAATTGTTACCCTTACAGTGCATTTCTTGATCCTTATGGTTTTTACATTAGATATTTTAAGTATATCTTATAGATTTGAAAGAAATATGTTATTTCTTTTCCTTGGATTTGTTGAGGAAAACGCTTATTTGTTTTAGATTGTTGCATTAAAGTTTCTGTATTGTTGTATCAGCCTCTTTGTTTAGGTATTATCCTTAACTTTTACATGATAATTTTAAGATTTGATATAAATGGTTTTGATTATTTAGGTAATGAAGTTTGTAAGAATCTTGGTTTTTATTAATGTGATACTAATAAAGTTATGGTAATATTATTGAGGTAAAAAAAATGCTTTTTATAATGTTAGTTAAACTTCCTGGAAATGTAAAACATATGTGTTTTGAAACAAAAAGAACTATAACAAACTAAAATCTTTAAAAATTTTCAAATGAAAATTTTAATGATGTGAATATAAATGATTATATTGTAATAATGAAAAAATTACAATATTTACAATAATAGTAATTATAATATTAAATTAAGTAATAAAATGTGTGATATAAAACATGTAAAATTAACAGTATGATAAATAATGCAAAATACAATCATACTTCTAATTTTATATTTTGTAAAATGTTTAATTGTATTTTTTATTAATTTTTTCTTAAAAAATTAAATTCTCATTGAATTTAAACAATTTTTCAATTTCAATTAATTTTTTTAAAAATTTCAATTCAAATATGGGAGATAATCTCTTCTAATTATCTTAACATTAGAATCAATCAACATAGATTTTATATACTAAAAATAATTACTATTTCAAAAATAGTAATAAAATTGAAGTCATTTCTATTTGCATAAATTTGAAAATGTTGAGATTTCGATTATCAAAGAAGAATCTGAAACTAAAAGAAAATCATTTTATTAGGTTTTAACCCCATACTGTTTATCCTAATAAATTGAATATCCTGTACATTATTAGAAATATTTTACATAATATAAAATAGAAATATAATAAATACTTTTTTTACAAAAATTTAAATAGTAGAAAAAATAAAGAGGTTAAAAATAAAAATAAAGATTAAGAGACATGAAAGAAAAAGTGTAAATAATCTGAAATTATAAGAAAGACTTATAAATAAAGTAATATTTTTGAAAATAATTAAAATATTAAAAATATTAATTACTTTAATGTTAGTTTAAAGAAAAAAGTAATTAGTATTCTTAAAGGACTCCTAGATAACAAAAACGGTATAGACAGCCAATGTTTACACATTATTAAAGATATTACTAACTATCTGATATATATGTATAAAATAAAATAAAATAACAGTATAGAATATCTTATTTTATGAAAGATATTCTTTTAATAAGATTAATTTTGATGGTTTGGTTTTATTAATGTCGCACTAAAAGCGATACAAGAGCTATTGGCGACGGATCTTGTAATTTTAAACCTAAGTCAAGCGACTAGGACTAAACCTGAGCTGCAACCTTTGTTCTAACTTCCACACCACTCCAATAGGAGGACTTTAGGACCCGACAGATTTAATGTCCAACAGGCTTGGCTACATGGCGGGTCTTTGGTTGCATCAAGATTCGAACATTCGACTCAAGATAAGCCGTCAGCCGCTAATGCGATGCGATGCCTTATCCACTAGGCTACAACAAGGCCATTAATTTTGATAATATTTTTGATAAACGAATGATATTATTTCCTATTAAACTATTAAAGTTAAAAAGTTCTTAAATATAACAAAAACGGTTAGATAGGTTTTTCATTATAAAAGATAAGAAGATTGAAATAAAATGCATCTGTACATAATATAAGATCATAAACATGTCATTATTTGTGATTTGCGAACAGCGTAGGATAGAGTATTGAGAAATATTATGGATATGGGTACAGATCTTAAGATTATGTTCTTGCACAGTAATTATTTCATTAAAATGATTCTTTATGAGGTCAATAATTTTATTAGTCATATTGCTATTAAATGTAGTTTCTCAGTTGAAGCATTATTGAGAATATTATACTACATTTACAAAGATACTATGACATAAATTTTAAAAGGAAAGTGAAGTTATATACAAATTATGAATTAAGAAAATAACATTACAAATAATTATTCAGCAATGAATAAATATTATTATAATTTAACTATTAATAAACATATAGCAGAAAATAACAATTATTTAGAAAATAATGTTTGTTACACAGAATTTAATAACAGAATTATAGAGCTCTATATAAAAAATAGATTTACAAATTAATAAAATTAAATTTACTCAGATCTTTATTACTCCAAAATTTCATAAAGACCACATTAAATTTAGAACAGTCACTGATGGTTATAATACTTAATCATAAAAGCAGATAAATTATTACAAAAACCTTGCAAGATATTATTAATTCATTTAATAAAACTGCAATCGTCAAAAACAGTTTAGAGAATATAAAAGATAAATATTTAAGGGTTATTCATAGTTATGAATCTGAAAACCTCTTTAATTCGATAGACTTAGATGATATAGTTAAGGAAAAATAAATTATTTATAAGTATTGTACAAAAATAAATTCATTACTTTTGATAAATTCAAATCTTTAATTAACGAAGCAAAAACATGAATTGGCACTTCCCTGTTCAAACTTCCACACCATGCCAATGGGAGGACGAGGAGCCTCGACAGTTTTAATGTAGATCACCAACTCTACACGGCGAATCTGCAGTAACATCAGGCTTGAACCTGTGACTTTACAAAAATAACGTTCGCGACTATGAGCAATAGGCTACTATGGCCACTTATAACTTTCAAAGCAGTACAATTATTTCTTTGAATCGTTTTAACAGTGTATGTGGAAATTCCTCAGTTTTTGAACATATAATTGCTCCGTAATGCAGTTAATTGCTTCTTTGCGAGAATTAGCATAATTTCAAATGTGAATAAAACATTTTTAATCTTTGAAATAAATTTAAAACAATAATTTAAAAGAAAAACCTTGTATATCTAGCGTTATGAATGAATCTAAACATGACAAAAATGTATTAAAATGATTCTAAATTCATACCTATTTAAGAATAATTTTTTCATTAATTTTGATTCAGTTTTGCAATATCCGTGGAATTCTTAGAATGTATCAAAATAATATTTCTAGAAATTCTTATTTCTGCAAGCAAGTTAATTCCAAATTTGAATCTGTTTTTTTTTTGTGTTCACAATCAAAACAAATACTACTTTATACACATATTGCCAATTCCCCCCATTCTCTATTACAGATTAAAGCGTCTCATTATTAAAGGACCCATGCGTGTTTTTATCACCAGCAATCAAACTTCATAGACCAATTACGATTTTTCATGACAAACAAGATGAATCCCGATTGAAACCGAGTACCTTGCGGAAAATCAGAAAGAAACATAACTTGTCATATTTCTTATTGAAATTTATATGCAATATTTTTTTTTTAGTTTAATTAGCTTTAGCTTCTAAAAGAATTTTGTTATATTTTAATGTAATTTAAAATTCAGAGAAAATCAAAACCACACATAGCTCTTAACCTTGAATAGAATGGTTATTCAGTTTTGGGGCTTGGTTTACTCCCTGCTTACACTGCAGAATTTATAGTCCCACAATTACCTAAAACATTAATTAGGATAGAGAAAAAGATGGAATATATTTGAAATGAAACAGGTAAAATGGCATAGAATTATTTCCCCACATAACATTGAAATATACAATGAGAATAAAAGAAATTTACACATTTTTGAGATTTTATTTCATTACGTATTAACTATTCTTAACAATCACCAAACTTTTTTCATTTGTAATAGAAATATATATATTTTTAATGAATTTCTTCAAGAATCTCTCTTATTTAACATAAACTTGAATATACTTTCAACTAGATTAAAGTTTATTAGGAATTGTATTGCTTAAGTTGAAATAGATATTTTTTTTATCAGAATAAGATACAGTTCAAAATTATTGCATTCCAATTTTTCCATTTCTGACAGGAGAAATTATAGGATGAATAGTTGAATGAAACAGTTAAAAATATAATAACTTTAAAAATATTTTCAGTTAGAAGAATATCGTCATGTTGACAAAGATAACTCCTTTATCAGTAACGAAACTTCAATTTCAAGAAA
This sequence comes from Nephila pilipes, assembly GCA_019974015.1. Taxonomy (NCBI): domain Eukaryota; kingdom Metazoa; phylum Arthropoda; class Arachnida; order Araneae; family Nephilidae; genus Nephila; species Nephila pilipes. The sequence goes on from BMAW01132854.1 coordinate 251,948, forward strand.
AATGGATCTCGATGTTTGTTTCTCAGTAACTTATTTTCGCTTAACGCATTATCCAGCTATTCTTGTGTTCAAAAATAGATTTGAAAAGCTTTACCTCTTTTCTTGACAAATCGTGTTTAAAAGCCTTTTAGAAAAGAATCTCTTGAAATTCTAGCTTCAGAAGATTAAAGTATATCCTGGAATTCAAGTTTCGAAACATTCTTTTTTTCTTGGTATAAGATATAATGCATTTCCGAGTATTTCATTTTTTTCTTTATTCTCAAACAAATATCAACCTTTAAGATCCTGTGATTTGATATACTAAAGGTTTTGTCATACCATTGTAAAAACCGGGAAGGAGACGATGTCTTTTCTCTTTGAAGTAGTCTCTTCTCCTCCCCTTTTCTTATTCTTTTGAGTGTTCTAACGACGTTTTAGTAAGAAAGGATTTTTAGATTTAAGTTAAGTCTTCCTTTATTCTTATGCTAAGGGATTTGAAGAATTTAAATGATCATCATAGAATTTTTTTGTGGATATATTAGAGTTTTTAAAAAAGTATAGGATTTATTCACTTAGGGTATATTTTAAAGATTTCCTAGAATTTAGAGAAATTTGTAACCATATACTTTTTAAAGATAAAGTATATATACAGCTATTTATATACATTTTCAATTGTTAAAAAGTTTGAAAAATTTCTCATTTTTAATCTATTCCAACACATTTTAAGAATCATACGCACAAGTGTGCATAAATAAAAATCAATCTCCAGTTATGTAAGATTCATTTGAAATTATACATTGCTCATTCTGACTTCCTGAAATTGTTGGAGCAATTTGGCATAACTGAAGCAAATAGTAATCCAAAAGTGTTAAGATGAGAAATAATCCAATGATTAATAATAGTGGGAGAGCTATTTCTTACAATTGTATTTTTTTCTTCATCTATGCGCCAATTATATTCATAGAACTATCTATTATGTATAATTACTTCTAAAGTAGGAATCCACACAGTCCATACAATCATTATCCCGCTTTAACAGTAAGGAGAACAAAATATTAAGACTCAACAAAAAATCAGCTTTGAGCGGTCAAAAATTACTGCAGGATCTGAATATATTTCCCACGATTCCATGCGCTTTCAAACTATTTATCAGACATGTCACCTCCTTCCTTTTCGGTATCGAAATAAATAAATTATTGCCAACAATTATCTAACTTGAAAATGAGAAAATTTTTGAGATAAGAAATTCATGTTCTGCTTTTTAAATGAATTTTGATTTCTCTTTTTTAGTAGAAAATCTTAAATTTTTTTTAATTTTAAACTTTATTAAATACAGCATTAAGACATGTCATGGTGTATGATATATTTGATGAATAAATATTTCTATTTAAGTATTTTATTTTTCTAATGTGGCCAAATAACTAAATTTTTTAATGCATGTAAGACAAGCTTGAAGAATTATTGAATAAACTTTATGAATAATTTTTCATTAATGTTATTTGAAGAACAGAAATACAAAATTCGCATAGAAATTATCTCTGAAATTTTTAAGTAAATTTTAAAATCAGAAAAATAGAATTTACTTAGAGGCGCGTAATTTCCTTGGGAATGCGTAGCTTTTGAAAACAGGGGAATATTTAACTTAAACAGACAAATGTTTTGCATGTTTTTTGAAGATCAAATATTAATATTTTATGAAATTTCGAAACTCTTTTGTAATCAATTTTTAAAACTCCCATATTTTAAGAATTGTTTTTTTTTTTTTTTTTTAAAATGACAATTATTGATATATCTTATATTTAAAAAGATACAGATACTAGCTACAATAGTTATGTCAAGAATGTCAAGTTATCGAGGCCTGTTATATTCTTCAAAATCAGATAATAACCAGAAATTTCTGGTTTTTGGAAGTATTATGAGGGCTGGAGGCTCTCTTCTACAATCAATTCCGAATCTAATCTGTCTTTGATAAAAAAAGATGGGAAAGTGCAGAGTTACAAATTTGGAGAGAAAAAAACCTTTTGCCAAGGTGAAATGTTTTTAGGGGTTATAACAAGGTCATAGACGGGGGGAAATGTAGGAAGATCTCATTAATTTAAAGGTGTAAGCAAATAAATTCTTTAGAAAATTCTTAATATGTATAGAAATTATAGAAAAAAAAACTAAATAGTTTAAGTTTTATGTTACCAATAACACTTAAATTATAATATAAAAGAAAATAAAATTTTTTTCTTTGTATTTATGTAATATTCCGAATTTAAAAAACAATTTTATTTTTGACATTTATTGTGGCAACATTGTGGATTTTAAAATACTATTTTTTTTTTAAATTTTTAACATTGAAAAGCTACATTCCGGCTCAATATTTTGAATGACATGGTTGTATCTACGAAGCTTTTAAGTTTCGCCTTACTGATTAAACGACTGTGGTACTTGGAACGTTAAAAGTTGCCTTTGTTATTAATGGGGAGCAATATTTATCAAATGAAAATTCCAATTCCAAGATGTGATTTGACAATGTATATTAAAAAAAGTGCCTTTCACTTTGTCGAGACTACTATAAAAAAACGGGACTAATAATGTCTATTTAAGGAAGAAAAAAAAATATTTTTTTTATAATATTAGTGATTCTTTGAAAATTTTTTCTTTACGTATTATTGTACAAAGTAGTTCAAAATCTTCGAGCTGGGTGTAAATTCAACAAAACCTACGCTAGGACTTACTGAGGTCTTCGCCCGGTGTCCATGAGGAAGATGCTGCATTTTTAGAGCAATAATTCTTTGCGGCCTTCAAATTCTTTATTCAAATTAATTGCATTTGTTTCAAATAATACTCTCAAAGCTTATTTGAATTTCTGCCTGGAAAAATAAAGAAACACTGGTACACATATACATTTTAATACACACTATGTACCAAAGAAATAAAGAGAACAATATAAATTTTAAAGAACATTAAAATATTGTTGCGAAAAATTTCTTCCACTCTGGGCGTGTGTGGAGGAGTACGATAAACAAATCCAACACGGAGGATAACGACGAATGACAATTTATTCGTAAATCTCCAGGACAACTCACAGGTAGCACAGTCTGGACAATAACAGATGCGCAGCACTTGCACAATTTAGTGACACAGATACAGGAACAAAACGCACATTAAGTACATTCACAGTAATAACAGCAACCTTCAGCTTTCCAGTTTATTACTCCTCTACTGCGGACAGCTTTCTCAGTAATACACTGCACTTCCGACAATTTCCGGCAGATACACGCTGTTTCTTCGTAAATTCCCCCGGCACGCACCACTTTAAGTGCCAACAGCTTTCATTCGATCCTCTGATTGATCTCTGCAACAGAGACTCCGAAGTCAGAATTTGACAGTTCCGCTAGAGTCAGACCGAATCTCAAGCAGATTCACTGGTCAACGATTCCTCAATCGGCCTATAAAGCAGACTCCACAGACAAACCAGGAGTGAGGTCACATGAGAAAATTCACGAAATATCTGTAACTTTCTTCCTGTTCGATTTTCGCTTAAGTTCCAGCGCCTTCGAATGCTTTCCATTTGTGAACAAATTCGACAAATCCGTCGCAAAGATGAAGGGATCATTGCTGAAACTCTGTTTTGTCAACTGGTGACATATCTGTAAATCCATATTTTCCTTTATAAGAGAAGCGTTGCACTAAAGCATCAACTCAAGTTCGTAACAATATGTCGTATCGTTTTATTAACTCTTTTTGGAAATCAGAATGGAAATGTCTTAAAATTAGAGATTATGGTTTTAATATAAACCCGTAATATGTGTTCTTTTACGTACTGGCGAGTAGCAAATGAATTATTTTATGATAGTAAAATATTTAATTTACATTGCTTCTAACAGTTATAGCATTTTCAAGTATTTTATGTATTATTAGCATTTTGTATTTCAAGCATTTTTTGTGTGTTAGTATTTTTGTGTCTCACAATTTATTATATATATATATATATATGTGTGTGTGTGTGTGTGTGTGTGTGTGTATTATAATATTCTGATAATAACTAATACAAATCACATCACAATAGTGTAAATTTTAAAAATTATTCACTAGAGTTAATGAATTAAATGCAGCGTTGTCCTTTTCTTTCAGTGGCCGCGGTAGCCTAGTGGTCATAGTCGCAGATTCGCGGGCGGCCGTTTTCGACGAATCATGGGTTTCAGCCTTTGTGCCACAAAAGACCCGCCGTGTAGCTGGGGCTTATGTTTGTTAAATCTGTCGGGGCTGAAAGTCCTACCAATGTCGAGGTGTGGAAGTTAAGAGAAGTGGCGACAGCTCTAGTATCGTCCTCGTCACTTGACCGAGGTTTAGAATTACGAAGTACTTCTCGAAAACTCCTCGTATTACTTTTATCAGTGTGAATTTTAAGAGCAATCACAATCACTTGGATCACAGTTAAGACATTTTTTGACAGGTTAGACAGGTTTAGCTCTTGCTCCATAAGCCTCATATCTTTCCCTCATTTACTCCTCACTTCTTTCGACTCTCTAAAACGCGTTTAAAGAAAATATTTTTAAAAAATACTTTAATACAAAAAAAAAAAAAAAAAAAAAAAAAATCTAATTTTTTTTCAGAAAATTGTACATTTCTTATCTTAATGCAAATATGTCGAAACTTTTTTCTGATACTAATGCAAATATTTAAAGAACGATTATTAAGCATATAATAATTATTTGAATAGACTAGGATGCCTTATCATAAAATATAATTAACAAACTAACAAGAAAACTACTACAACTTTAAACTAATAATTTACTAAGAAATATATAGTCATATGAGGATCAAGAAACTTATCAAAAGGGGAATTTTTAAAAGTGCTTTGACGAAACTTGCCATGCTTCAATTTGTTCCAGTGTTTCATAAAATATTTCGTCAATTGTGTGTTTCCTTCCCTATATTCATCTTTGGGGAGCTTTCTCTAAAATTTTTAGCACTCTCATATTTCAGTACCAAATACTAATATTGCTGCCGTGTAATTCAATAAATGCAGACATTTGAAATAATTTTACGATATATGCGCATTCATATTTTGCTTCCCTATTAATACCTTTCACATGAGGGATATGGAGAAATAGTCTTTAGCAAAATTTAATACCTTCTAGAATATGAGGCGATGTCTTTAAAAAAAATTGATTCTATAATCAGCATTTGCTTATATTCGGAATTTTACTGATGAATTAAACTTGTCGCAGACTTATGCAGTATGAAGTAAGACATTCGTGCGAATGTAGAATGGACAAATATCGAGGAGGATTGGTACAGTATTGCCACTATAATCCGCAACATCACCAATCTTGCCAACCAATAATGCTGCGTTTTTACACCAGCATAAAATATTTTTCTATTACTCAATACTCATAGAAAATTCTTTTACATTTATTACTAAATTGAATAATGCAGGATATCAATACAAAACAAAAATATTTTTGTTTTACTTATTTCTCATGTTTCAAACTTTATTTGAGTGAATTTTATGCAATTATGTATAGTTTTTTTTTCTGTTTAATTATGTTATTATTAGTGTTTATCCGGTAATTTGGTAATTTCGATAACTGTCGAATTACCGAGAAAGTATTGTATTTTTAAAAATCTGTATAATATATCCAAAAAAAAAAATAATAATTTTAAAAATGTTAGCAAAATTTGTAAAAAATTACTTTAAAATTCCGAACTAATCTGGTTTGCCATATAAATCCGGGTTCTATTAATATATTTACACACTTCGAATATTCTAGAAGAAGGAACTCTTTTAATTAATACTGAATAACTTTTCAATCTTTTTGGGAATTTATTTTAGACTGTAAATAAAAAATTACTAAATATTAATAATGAATTCAGATCTATGACATTGTTATTATTCCATCTGAAGAAAAGAAACATAGAATGGAAGAAAATAAATACTTCCATTTTCATTTAGGCGGAAATTAGTATTATATGTTAAACCGGAAGGAAAACAGAATGAAACTTTCAAATAGAATTATGATTCAAAAGTAAATACTGTTTGGGTAATAAATTATTAACCGTAGAATAGAGAAATGAAACCACACACAGCATCCTCGTCTGAAGTTTGACAGATTAACATATTAGAGACTCGTTTTACTTTTTTGTACGTTATAAATTAATATATTCCATCTGAAATTTTTGACATGCAGTTTCTACTTGTAGAAAATATCAGCAGTATTTTGTTGCGAAAAGTCAAAGTCTCAAACTAGAATTCCATAAACAAATAAATAAATAATATAAATTTGAAACTAACTTCATTGTTTGTTTCAAAAGTATTTGAAATGATATTAATATATGCTAGGTGAATTTCAATGCACAAATTACAAGAATGTAAAATTCTTAATTAAATGAAAACTTTTCCTCTACTTTTGATAAATCGCAAAAGGAAACTGTACATTTTGTTTTCTTCGATATTTTGAAAATTTATGATCTTTTTAAACTGTTATTCTTTTTTCTTACTTTATTATTTTTAAATTGGAGACAAGATCGCTTTCTGAGTGCTTACAATACTTTTATGATGATTTTAGCTCCATATTTATAAGTTATAAAAGTGCTTTAGAAAGAAAATTAACGTGTAAATCTCAAATAAAAGTTTTGTGAAGCCTTTAAAAATTAATTTACTATAAGAGCTAAGTTATAAAATATTTTTAAATATATATTTTAAACTATTTGTAGATGTTTGATTTATTATCAAGTTAAATTAAATTTCCATTTGTAGGATTATTGGGAAGAAAATATGAAAAAGTTTTATTATTATTATTATTTAAAATAATGCTCAATGTATATAGAAGAATTTTTTATATTTTAAAATTTGAATACCATTTCCAGACTACACAGGGATTTTAGAGTTCTTCCTTAATTGGGAATTCGTGTAAGGTAAAAATAAAACCATGCACATATTTAAAATAAAAATAGTTTTTTATTAGAATTGATCTCTAAAACTCTACGGGGTTTCCAACTTTGTTATAAAGGTGTTTTCATTTTGAAGATTTAATACGCATTCAATAAAAACATGCATCGGCTAAGCAAACAAAATTCATTTTTTTTGACAAATAATAAAAATAATGTTAATGTTTTATTCATATTTCTTGCATGAATCATCCTCTTTCGTCAAATTCATAGAGTAATAAAATTTGTTTTCTCATTTTGTTTATAAGAATTTGGATATTCAGCTGAAAGCTTTCGTCATATAACAACCTTGTAACCTTTTGGCTAGTCTGAGAATGTCTTCTGATAAAACAAGATTATTCACGTTTTCTGACGTCAAAACAGAAATTTTATTAAGAAATAAAATCAATCCAAAGTGTTTTTTTATGATGTCTGAATAATTTTGCATATTTTCTATTCGTACAAACTTTTATCAAACATGCAAATCTTAATCATATTTTAAATTGAAAGTATTTTTTGTGGAATGTCTTAACATTAATATTAAAATATGCGTTTAAATGGAAATAATCACAAAAATATTCAGTGTATATTACATAAGGAAACAATGTGAAATATCTATATAAATTTCAAATTAATGAATGCAATTTTGTAATATAACAAATAAAAATGGAATCATATATTTCTGTTTGAAAATAACTTGTATTTATAAATATAAAATTTATCTCAAAATGATAACTTTCAAAATTTTTATTTTGTATCCATAAATAATTTTTAGAAAAGATAACATTGCTTGAAGCACATTAATATTTAAGGGCTCTACCAAATATGGCAAAACTAATAAAACGAACGTACAAAAATTACAGAAAATGGAGGGCATTTTTCATCAGAGCGTCGAGGCAATAAGAAAGACAATGTTAAAAAACAAAGATCAATAAAACGGAAGTAAGATGAAATCAGTATGATAACGAACGCAATGTAAGAGTACTACAATTTATTCCCACGAATAAGAGATAATTTCTAAGTTAAATTTTTAATGTATCGATTTTTTTCTTTTCTAAAAGACACGAGAACAGAACCTATAGTCCGTGGAATAAATTAAAATTTAGTGAAAAATATTTGTGATTCTTATGAATTTTTAATTTGGTAACGAAAGTCAATTAAACATACAATGAAATCAAACTTTGAAAAAATAGAAATTTACAAGTCCACTGAGTGGTAGTCTTCCATCGAATGTGCACGTTCTTTGTATCTTGAAGGACTTGCTGCAGGTTATACAGCTGTTTTCCCCCCAGGTGTTTAATATAAATAATCCGGCTCTAATTGTGTCAGAAACACAGAGTTTACACATGTTAGCTAGGTACAATTTGGAACAGATACGCCTTAGACACCGGTTAATGTTAGAGTACAGATTACTAAGAGACCAACCAAAATAGGAACGATTACAATTTTTAAACTTCCAAGTCGTCAATAAAGGGTGATGTGAGAACGATTCTTATAGAATTTCCTTTCCCTTATTTAGACGCAGGCTGGTCTCCTGTTTTCAAAAGGTATTATATAACTTCGATAGTAAACAGTAGTACATACATGAATGTTAGCTACAACGATGCTTACGTATTGGCCAGTCGACTGTTTTCTCCAGATCACAAACCGTCGTCAAATGCAATGTACAACAAATAATGAAAAACATGTTCATATGTTCTAACACAAAAGAACTTATATATACTGTAGTCTCCAGTGCTTAAAACCTGTCTGTAGAGGGCATTATTGTAAAGGGGCGAGTGTAACATATCACTAGCAAAACCCCCTCAGATCAGAACCAGATTTCGAGAGGAGCAGATCAGACTTAAAGAAAGAGTGTAAAGAAATAGCGTTGACACTCGAAAGTTTGTGGATCGCGTGGTGTTTGAAGTGAACTGATCACAAAGGTAACATGAAAGGATTTGAAAGAATAAAGGAACTGTTGTTATTACTTAACAAATGTGTATAATCTTACATGAAGTTTAAAGATAAGTGTGAAAATAAATTAAGTTAATGAGCTAAAGTAAGAAAAGTAAATAACAAAATTAAGGTAATGTTGGTTAAAACGTTATTATTCAAAAAAGTAAGAAATGAGAGCTGTAAGAATCAAAAGTGGCGAAAGATATTATCAGTAAAGCAAAAAATTTATTATTAAGGAAAAGTGTGTGAAAGATAAGTGAAACGTTGTTATAAGTGAAAAGTGAAGAAAAAAGTAGTTTATATAGCGAAAATGTGATAGTCATAAGTTAAAAAACTTAAAGTAGTAAAAGATAAAGTAGTTTAAATAATATCTTTTATAAGTTCTCTTATTTTTCTTCTCGTTTTCTGTGATAAATGAATAAAATTTAGAATCTATCTTCGGAAGAGAACGTAGAGAGAACGTAGTAGGATAGAAGAGAACGTAGAACGGAAGAGAACGTAGTAGGATATTTCCTAAGTTCCAGAATCATTCAAAGAAAAAGAGAGAGTTAATAAGCTGAACATGTCTGTTTATTTGAAAACAGACAAATAATGGAGATATAACTTTGAAGATTGCAATAGATGATAATCGATTTGAAAAAGAAGTGGTTAAAAGGATCCAAAATTACGTTGATAATGGTACTAAGATTATTTTTTTTAAAGTTGGTCAGTTGGATATATCCATCCAAAACAATGATTGATTAAAACAGTAACTTCTTTCGACAATTACTTGAGAGAAGTATGTGCAATTACTCTGTTATATAGGGGGGAGAAGAAACTAAAACACCTAGAAAATATTGAAATTGAAAATTGACGAAAGTCTGTTTTCGAAATGGCAAAACGAAATTGATGACTGCTGCCAGATCTTCGGTGGAATTTTTAGGAAGAACAACGAATGCTTCGTTGTATGAGTTCCGAATAGAAAGCCAACTATTCTTTTGGAAGAAATAAAGCAAAATATTGAAGAAGGATCCACGATATTTTCTGACTATGGGAAAGCATTCAAAAATAGGTGAATTGAGAGCTGCAAACTTCAAACAATTTAAAGTCATTCGCCAATTTAATTTAGTTAGAGCTGATACAGCAGAACATACACAAAACATCAAATATAAAGAGGTTCAACGAATGGAAAAAAAAAAAAAAAACATTGCGGAATCGACACTTTTTCAATACGTATCCGTAAGTATGCGAATTTATGAGGCATTGTCTTCATAAAGAAGAGTCATTTGTTACGATTTTGAATTCCATTAAGACGTTTTGGCAGCCTGAACAATGTAGTTGTAGTTAGATATTTAATTTATTTAAAATTAAACTGTTTTGTTTTTTGTTGAAATAATGGAATTTAAATTTAGTTATTTTTTGAAATAAGCTTTGACGCAAATTCTTCAAAATTCTTTACCAATTTATTGGTTGACAGGCTAATAAATAAGTACTGTTACAGTTATTATTTTTGAAGTGTACCGGTATCTTTTAAATTAAAAAAACATTTTTACAAAAATAGTAGCATTTTATTCTAATTAATATAGCAAGTGAATTGGTACAGAAAAGAAATACAGTTTGCTGTTAAAGATAAGCATCTTGTGGTTTTTTTTTAGGCTCTTAATCATAATTGCTGAGTCCTTTAAAAATTGGAAAAAATTGAATTAGAATAGAGGGAAATTTCAGTGATAGAAAATGTTTAAAAGACGAAAATTGTGATATGATATATTAGGAAAAAGTACTCCATCCTGGAATCGATTCTTTGTCAAATTTTTGAAGCGGCCGTAATAGTCGAGTCGTCACAGTCGATTTTAAAGTCGATGTGGCCAGCGATTTTAAAGTCAAGTTGCAGATACGAGTCCTGCTGCTATTTTTAAGATTTGTAAAGGGCCTAATGCATGTTAAATCTTTCAGGTTAAAAATCGTTTCAGTGTATAGATCTTAGAAAAGTGGAATGCCAAACTCAGATGCCATCCTTGTTTTCACTGTAGCTCAAAATTGTTACGTTACAACGACAACATCCCCCGCGTTGCTTTTAAATGCTATATTAATAAAAAAAAACAATCAATAAATATTCTTGAAGCTATAACAATTATAAAAAATAGACCTGTATTTGTTTTGAATTATTTAAAATGAATAATAATTTGTATATATAATATTTGTATACAAAGTATTATAAAAATATAATAATTTGTCAAAACTTAAATGAACTTAAAATTAATAGTTTAACAATTTATGTTAATAAATTAATCAAAATAAAATAAATAATTAGGGCAAATTCATGTAAAAATAGAAATAAACGCTAAATATAAGAATTTAATGATGTTCTTATATCGTGGCCACAGTAGCCTAATGATCATGGATGCGAACATGCAGATGGCGTTTTATCCTTCGAATTGGGAATTCGAGCAATGAGACACGGAAGATCCGCCGTATAATGGGGTTGATGTATGTTAAATCTGGTCGAGGTCCTATTTCCTTCCGTTAGTGTGGTGTGGAAGTTCGGAGATGGAGATGCTAGCTCACATGTCGTTCTCATCACTTAATTTAAGCTCGAAATAGGAAGTTTCGTCGCCTAAAGCCATCGTGTAGCGTCTCAATATGATGTCAATAAACAGCCACAATTTCCTCATGTCGTTCCTCTCAAAAGTCTATGTTTCTATTAATTTAATTATTTCTCAATTAATCGTAGTTGTAGTATTTAGTTTAATCCTAAGTAAAAAACTCCTTCTGTCATTTGTAGTGCTTGCATATTCAGATGATTCAACGATGCCCACATTAGAGTGAAGCTGGGGGGAGGTGCAAAGAGTAAAGGTAGAAAGCTATAATTGTAATGTACTCTAAGAGTCTTTCCAAACTAACTGTTTAATTTAGATTTTTTTTAAAGTTTTACATTATAATATCGTCATTGCGACATGACAGAATACGTCTGCATTCCCAGAGAGCACTGTCACGAATCCTGGTTTTATATACATACTAAAAAAGGTATAACGAAATATTACTCAAGCCACAGCCGACATCTTAATGTAGTCCTCCCTCCGTAGACGCACTTTTTGGTTTCTGTTGGCTTTTAAGAGCTATACACGATAGTTGTGATGGAGATTCCATGTATCGCCGATCTCCCTTTGCTGCCGACTCTAATTCTTACTTCTGAATAAAATTTGTGGTTCCCTGTCCAGCAAAGACAAACTACTTGTGATATCCAAATAATCCAGGTCAAAGAAGACAATGGCCATCAAATTAACTCTTGGTTTTTTTTATGGGGTCCTTTTTTGGTTGAGTTCTTAGTGCCACTGAAAAGGAAGAGCTTTGGAATGACTCCATCCATGTAGGCCTCATGTAGGCTTTTCATATTTTTTTGGGTTCAATCTAGGATATATTTTTAAAATTGCTATAAAGTCGTGACAGTTTACTGAAAAATTTAATTCTTGTTTTCAGTTTCACTAGATATGACATTTTTCAGATATGGTTTGTTTTTATTACATCACAAAATCCACAACAAGAAAGTTCTGAATTAATTTTAACAACTAGCAAATGTTTAACAGCAGATACTGAAAGTACACTTAGTCACAAAAGTAAGTATGCAGCTCGTGTCTCCAGAGAAAGAGTCCGAATTTTTAAAATAAATACGAGATATGTATACCTTTGGAGAATGTTATCTTACTGAATGCGAATAACACTTAAAAAAATGGAAAATGAATTTTGTCTGAAGTTTCTTTACAATTTCAAAGATCACATTTTCTTACCTTCTAGTAAAAACTTATACTACAACAATTATGTATACAATCTGAAATCTTAAAGGTTGTAAGTTGTTTAAAAGTCTAGATACACTTCTTTATGATTATATTGAATGTTACGGATAGTTATGAATGTTTTCCTGCAATTTTCTATGTTAGACGTTAAATATTTATATAATTTACTAATGGCTCCACGAGAAAAGGACTTATTACAAGATCTGAAAGATTTAATTATAAATTCGGACTGAGGGCAGTACTAGAAACAGGATCAGAACTGGTCAACCACTCATATTCACTGATAGAAAAATCAGGATAATGTTAGAAAAATTAGAGAAAATCCAAAATTTAGTGCTCCCAAATTAAAATTTGATGAAGAAAAACCATTTACGTAAATCTTGCCATCTTGAAACAATTCACCGCGTGCTACGAAAGGCAGGATACCATGGTCGGAGCATGTGAAGAAACCCTTTTGTAAGCAAAGTTAATCGCTAAAAATAGACTTATCTGTGCAAAGAGAGATTATAAAACAGGAGCAGATTTTCTGCAGTTCTATAATTTTCTCATATGAGAGTAAATTCAATATCTGTAGATCAGATGGACACCCAAACATGTGGAGAAAAGCAAATGCAGAGCTCGAACCAAAGAACAGAAGGGGAACTGTTAAAGACGGTGGTGGTTCAATTATGGTTTGGGTTTTGTGTCAGCCACTTGTGTAGGTAATTTAGTAATAATTGATGGAACAATGGATCATTTCAGTTATCTTAACATTTTAAAAGATAATTACGTCAAAGCTCTTTAAAATTATGACTTCAGAAATCGTTTATCTTTCTGCAAAATCCAAAATAAACAGCTCTAACTGTATACAAGAATGGCTGCTCTACAATTTTCAAAAACAGCTCAAAATTCCTCCTCAGTCACCCGATATTAACCCAAATGAACAATTGTGAGATTTCCTTGATAGACAAATTAGGAAACAAGAGATAAAAAAATAAGAATTATCTTAAAAGATTACTTTGGGAGGAGTGGTAGAAAATACCATCTTCTGTGACCCAAAATTTAGAGAACTTAATGTCATTAAAATTAAAAGCAATGTTAAAAGCCAAAAGCTACTCTGCTAATTACTAATTTTTAATTTCTGCAAAAGAAACTTGTAAAAATTACTTTTTTTCTCTTCCCCCCCCCTGCATACTTATTCTTGTGACATGAATTACATGTTAATTTTAAGTTAATCATACAAAATGAAACCAAAACCGTAATTAATAGATTTCAAAAATTTTTATTCAGCAAAAATAATTTACAGATAAGGTTTACATGGTTAAAATGGCGGAATATACAATAAAAAAAGGTACAAAGTAAAAATATATTTCTGGGCACAACAGGTGCCCAAGATGAAATCTGCAGTCTTTAAAATTCCGAAACACACAGCAAAATAAAACTTCAAAGAAGAGTTCCGGTCCCAAAATTCGCGAAATAAAGTTCATCAGCGAGAAGGCATAAGAACACAAGTATTCAAACAATCTTCGAACCAATGACGCGCCAAGATGGAGTTGTCCGATAGAGACAAAAATTGGCGGATAGAAACATTATATACAGAATAAAAAATGGTTAAAACTTCAGAAAAAGTGAATGATTTATTTCAGAGTTATATAGTTACAAAGTGACCAGCTCAATAAGGTGTTGACCCACATCTAGCCTGGAAGCAAGCTGTCACATTACGTGGCATAGAGTGATAAAGCTTCATGGTAGTCTCCTGCAATATTTTTTGCCAAATTTGCTCCAAATTTCGGGCCAGGTCATCAACGTTCCCTGGTAGATGTAGTCGCCTTCCCATCATATCCCAGGCATGATAGATTGAAGCGAGATCTGTCTGGCCAAGGAAGTGTTTGACAAGCTGTGAGGCAGATAATTAGCAACATGTGCCGTATGTGGTCTGTAAAATAAGGCCAGGGTACTGCAAAAGGAATGGTAGCAAAACAGGTCTCAGAATGTCGTCGACGTACCGCTGTGTTGTAAGTGTGCCTCTAATAACGACCAAAGGAGTCCGGCTGTCAAGGGAAATAACACCTCAGTCCATAATTAATGGTTGAGGTCCTGTGTGGCGTGCAATAGAGAAAGCAGGATCGGCATGCTGCCCCTGGGCATCTCCAGACACGCCTTCGATGATCGTCAGGACTCAATTGAAAGCGGGATTCATCGCTAAGCACTATACGTCCCCAGTTAGCATCCTTCCTACCTGGTCTAGCAAAGCACCACTGTAATCTGACTCGACAGTGTGCAGGCGTGAGTGGCAGGTGGCGTAACGGTCGGTACGAGAGTAGATTCCACTCTGTGAATAAACCAGCCGTCTGTGAATGGTCATTGTGGACACTCGTGTGCGGGTCGCACGTCTGATAGTTGATAACGATGAATCAGGCTCGGTGACAGATGATTTGACAATCACTCTGTCCTAGGTCGACCGGTACCATCGTAGTGCTGAAATCTGCCATTGTCCACCCATTCTTGCCAGCATCTTCTAAACGCAGCATCCCTTCGACACATATTACGAGCAATTCTCCTATTTGCCATATCTGCCGTTTCATTCCAATGATACGACCTCTTTGAAACTCTGACATTTGCTCGTAATGAGCTCGAATCCTCCGGAGAGGCATTTTTGTCATTGAAGGGTATCCTAAATCGCATGCAACAGAAAACTTGGCCATCAGATTGAGAATTGCTTCATATACACACCTGCTGAGTACGCAGTTCAGATGCGCTGTAGCTCCCGCTATAAATTTTCTTATGATTTTTTTTGTATGTTCTATCCAAATGTGTTTGTATGCGAAATTTCATTACAATCGGTGAACTCCTTCTTGGTACGTCGTTTTTTTTAAAGAGTATAGATACATTATAGTAGAAGAATTAAATATTTGCGATTGAAGAATTTGATGTGAAAGTCTCGAGGATTTTTTGAGAACACGCAAAGATCGTAACAAATGAATTTTTAATTCTCTAATTGATCGAATAAGTAATATACGTAAACAGATATTTAGAATATCTTTCAGTTGAAAAGCCAATATTTTGAACTGGAGTATAAATTTTTTTGTGACACGGAAGAATTTTCAAAACCATTCTTTATTTAATATATCTGCTTTGTATTCTCGAATATTTCTAAAGCGTTATCAATTTAAATGGTCATCTACATAAAGGTCTGATTGATCGCTTCCACAAACGTCCCATTTAGAAGAAATACAACAGCTTCTGGTAACGGACCAACCTCGTAATTTTGAGCCTCGGTCAAGTGACGAGAATGACACTTGAGCTCTTTCTTCCTACTCTTTTTACTTTCACGCCACCCCAAAGTGAGGACGACTTTGAACCGACACAGTTTTAAGGTTCACGACACATGCCGCTACACGATGGGGTCTTTTATATACTATTTATTCATTTATATATTTTCTTTTCCCACGCGCAGTTGAATTTTTGGGAAAGGATTTAATTTGCCACCCCCCCCCACACACATATATATATATATATAAAGAACATTGCATCATCCAATTACCAAGAGGCAAATTATTATTATTCTCGAGTAAATAAATAAAGGAAAATAAATGAATGCTAAGATCAATAAGCCCATTTTCATCTAAAATTTATTCCCTTATTGTGGATGGTTTAAATTAGAAAATAAAATTATTATTAAATCGATAATGCTTCTTCTTTGTGTTGTTAGCGCTACATTCCTTCTCAGTGAATATGTCTTATTTTTAAACGTTTCTTTACACACACAAAAAATGCCTTAATCTTTTTCCTATAATTTTGGTTTGGTTTATTCTAAATAACATCATTTGTCACATGACGTTAAAATCGATTATAATATAAATTGAGCTGAAAATTCGATTTCTTGCGCTGTTTGAAAAATGTATACCCTGAAATTAAGAGGTGTTATTGATTCATGCTTATAATAAATATTATAGAGTTGTGATTCATTTCTATATTTAACAATCAAAGCACAAAATGTAGTAGGTATGTGCTCATAAAATAAACGAATCTATTTATAATGTTATAAATCAAGATAAGGAACACCGGCATAAAGTATCACAATTAATTCCTCTTTACGATAGTGTTAGCACTCTGGTCACTAAAGTTTCAAGTATATATGATTTCAGGTATAATTGTTGTGCTGGAGGCATCTCTAAATAATTCGGATTTATATTCTTCACATAGGAAACCTTAGACATATTGATTGAACAAATAACACAATACTTTGCTGATATACTTTGGCATTTCAGAGCAAATTATATCAAGATCTTTCAATTGATTTCATATATAGATAGTTTTTTCCCAGCTGTTTTAATTAGTACCATTCAAATTTCATGTCGTGCCAACATATTTTATGCGCTTAATTTTCAAACTTATCTTCATTCAACGAAAAACATTGAGTTAATTTAAGACATAATGGGAAGGAGGCAGCAAATATTTCAGAATGTTTTCAATTTCGGTAAATATTTGGAAACAATTTGGCAAGAAATTTCGCTGGCCCAATTTGGGAATTTAAGTCTTGGGAACTCAGGTTTTTCTTCTACGTGTGGCAGTTGCATCCAGGCTAGATAGAGGGGGACCAAAGCCTAACTGACTTTCTCACTTTGTAATAATCCAGCTTTGGAACAACTCATCCATCCGTTTTAAAATTGTAATCGCTTCTTTTTTTATGCGTGTTCATCCAGTTTACACATTTTTATAACAATTGGTTTATTGATTGGTAGGTTTTATTAACGTCGCACTAGAAGCAATCCGATGGCTATTGGTGACGAACCTCGTAATTTTGAACATCAGTTAATTGACGAGGATGACACCAGAGCTGGCACCTCCTTCTCTGGACTTCCATACCACGCCAAGGGGAAGGCCCTTTGAGCCTCGATAGATTTAAGTGCATCAGTCCAGGCAGCATGGCGGGTTTTCAATAACATCAAGACTCGAACCCACGACTCGACGAAAATTGCAGTAGCGAGTCCGCGATGTTGCAACTAGGCTACCGCGGCCATAAGTAATGGAGGAAATAGTTAAATTTAGAATTTATGGATAGAGATTGAATATTCTTAATTTTTTTAAGTCCGTTCTTTGGATTTACATAGTGGTCGCACTAGCCTAGTAGTCATGATTGTGAACATGCAGTCCAAATTGCTGTCGTTGAGTAGTGCGTTGGAGCCTAGATGCCACTTAAGACTCGCCGTGTTGCTGAACTGATGCCCGTTAAAATTGGCGTGGTTCTAAATCTCCTGTTGGCGTGGTCTGGAGAATGATGTTCTCGCCAATTTACCGTGGTTCAAAATTACGATGTCAGTCGCCAATAGCCCCTCGTATTGCTTCTAAGTGTGACGTTAATAAACAAACCATTATTGGATTTATATTTTGAAATTCTAGATTAAGACCATTCATCTTATTATGATATAAAAACTTTCAAAATTTTTCTTTGTATAGAGTAAAATGAATAATTCACATGTTTCTGATGCACTAGAAAGCGAACAATTCGGATTATTTATTACTTTTAAGCTGAAATTTAAATTATTTAATGGGAATTTCTTAGAATGAAGCTATTTCAATCAGAGGCCCGTGCCTGGCTGGTATGCTGCAAATACCTGTCAAGTAGACTGCAAAATACAGGGGCGTCATATTAGGTCGGTATCTTTTAAAGTGGAAAGACAAATACATTATTCAATTATATAGAAAAGTTTATTGAGAAAATTAGTGATAAAAACAAAATAGAATTACTTCTCAAGCAGAAAAAGACAAATTTATTGGTAAAAATGCCTTAAGTCATTTCCGGCTATGGCACATTTGGGATTGAACCAAATTTTCTTGAACTCAGTTCCGGCAACGGTTTCTTCTTTGCCTGCATGATTTCTGGAGTATCGTGAAATGAACAACAAATGCATTTGAACAAAGATTCAAACACTATACTTCGTTAGAAGTGACAAAAACACATTCCCTCTTTTACGACATATTTTAGGTCGAATAAAAAGTGGGGTGAAATGACCCTAAATAAATCACCATTTGAGAAAAAAGAGTGGGTAGCTCTGCGTGCTATTTATTTCAAGGATTTTCATGAAATAGCAAATTTTCCAAATTTAAGAAAATAATTTAATTATTTTTAGGTCTAGTATATGCGATATATGCGTGAGTTGCTTTATATTGTTCGCAATAAATTAACTAGATTATAATAGTTAAACATTTTATTTTATATTGCTTCAAACTATTCAAGAATTTCACTTATTAGAATAAGGTGCTGTCCAGATTATAGAAAACATTTCTGCTGATGAAACTGGAGGAAAAGTTTCAATCACGCAATATATGCTTGAGTTACCTACTAGCGAAAAGTTAAAAGCAATTGGTCAGTATACTTGTATCCTCAAAAATTAAAAGTTGCATTCTACATTTTTTGCGATGTATTTATTTCGCAGTCTCATAAATTAATTTCTGGTTAATCAAATTGGCTTGAATTGAAATTACGTTTGTTTAAAGAAAAAAGCAACAGAAAAAAAAAAAAATTCAAAAAAAAAAAAAAAAAAAAAAAAACCCGATGGCGCACAATTATTAAAATAGTATTTAACTGGTTAAAAGTTAGTGCGTAGAGTATACAGCCAGAAACTCTGAGCATCCAATAATGTCGATCTTTTGAAATTAGTTGAAAAGTTGGCGAACTTCAATACAGTTACAATGGAGCAAATAAATAATACTCAAAAGTATAAAGAAATGAATCAAAATGTGACTTATTATTTGAGAAATGATTTTCAAAATGAATTAATTTCTTTATTTTCATAAAATATTCAACGAGAAATTTCAACCTTTTTAAAATGGAGAATTATTACTCAATGTTTAGTTGAAAGTTCCAGGACCAGTCATGTTGAGTAGCTGATTAATAAATTTCGTTAATTGTGGGATGTAGGGCTATTTGTGATTTTCTTTTCACTAACCTCTGGGACTTAATAGTAAATTGAATTGCATAAAATTACAATTTCTTTCTAACAAAAATGAAACGTTATTAAACAGATTAGATTAAGATAGATGAGAAGGAAATTAGAGATAATGATATATAAATGAAATAGAAATGATGGGTGACACATATACAGGGGGTGGACAAAAATATGGAAACACCTTGTAAAATGCATGTTTGAAAAGAAAGATTGATTTTAATGAAATATGTAGGTGGCGCTGGCGTTTTTGACTACTAATGCCACCTATACAACTTCGTAAATGTGCTAAACAGTTCAGTTGTTGTCGGAGTACTGTTATGTGAGGTTGTCATTGCATTATGTCAGAGTTAACAGACTTCGAACGTGGGCAAATTGTTGGAGCACGTATGGTAGGTGCTTCCGTAAGCAAGGTAGCCGAGGTGTTTAGTGTTTCAAGAGGTACTGTATCGAAGATTTATTCCGCATATTTGAAAAGCGGAAAAACATCATCTGCTAAATCACAGCGCGGACGAAAGTGTGTGCTGAGTGATCGTGACAGACGATCATTAAGGGCAATTGTGACGAAAAATAAGAAGACCACAGCTGCAAAAGTTACTGCTTAAATGAATGTTGTGTTACAGAACCCTGTGAGTACCAAAACAATTAGAAGGGAGCTTCATAAACAGGGAATTTCTGGCCGTGCTGCAATTGAGAAGCCACTCATCAGTGATGCTAATGCCCGTAACAGGAAAAGGTGGTGTTTAAGTCATAAAGCCTGGACTATAGGGCAGTGGAAGCGTGTAATATGGTCTGACGAGTCTTCTTTCACATTGTTTCCCACTTCTGGCCGAGTTTACGTCTGGAGAACGCCATCTCAAGCCTATAATACAGACTGCTTGTTGCCAAGAGTGAAACATGGCGGGGGTTCTGTTATGGTTTGGGCAGCCATATCGTGGTTCTCTGCTGGCCCCATGATAACTGTGTCAGGGCACATGACTGCCAAGACTTATGTGAACATTTTGGCAGATCAAGTTCATCCCATGGTACAAACTTTGTTCCCCGATGGTGATGGTGTCTTCCAAGACGACAAAGCCTATGTTCACACAGCTCACATTGTCCAGGACTGGTTTTCTGAGCACGAGGAGGATTTGTCCCATCTCCCCTGGCCACCACAGTCACCAGACCTGAATATTATCGAACCTTTGTGGTCTACATTGGAACGGAAAGTGCGTTCTCGTTATCCACCGCCAACATCGTTATCTGAACTTGCCACCGTTTTGCAGGAAGAATGGTATAATATTCCCTTGGCACACATACAGGAACTGTATTTATCCATTCCGAGAAGACTGCAAGCTGTTTTGGATGCCAACGGGTTTCCTACACCATATTAAGCAAAGAAACATGTTTTTTAAAAGGTGTTTCCATATTTTTGTCCAACCCCTGTATATATATATATATGTGTGTGTGTGTGTGTGTGTGAGTGTGTGTGTATTGTGTCGTTGGGCTATTCGCAATTTTCTCTTCACTAACCTTGGGGACTTTAATTGAGATTGATTGCATAAATTAAGCAATTTCTTCCCAACCAAAATGAAACGTTATTATTCTAATTAGTGGCAGGTAGAAGTAAAGTGAAGTGAGCTAGATAGGAAAGTATATAATCAAAGCGAAATTTAGACGATAGAGGTCGAGTGGCACTAGCGTTGAGTATTATTTATTTGCCTTACAGGCGGTAGATGATATCAAGAGTGGATACGGGCGATAGTGATCGTACTGGAGTCAAGAAATCAAGTCATACTAACTGGGAGATTTTGGTAAGACCCTATTGATTCGGTATTAGTTGAATGGGGGAAACTATCAAGGGTGTTATCCAGGAGAGCACGTATCCATAGAACATTATACTGCAAGACTATTGAATAAATAATTGTGCGAGATTTGTCTAGTGTCTGTCTTTGTAGCTTATTGATTTTTAATGTTAGTTGTATTTGATTGAATTATGGCACAAGAGTCGGGTAGGAATCAGTCGCTACAATATATATATATTTATATATTGGAGATATATAATTTTTTTTTTGCAGCACTTCAATTAGTTTTGTGGATTAAAGCTAAATTTAGCGAAAGTATTAAGCTACAGTTTGTGAAGATTGTGGAATTCAGAACGAATCATTTGGTAGGCTAAGATTTCATATTTAATTCGTAATCTAGGATTGTTGAGTTAATTGGGATTCGAGAAAGAGTAACCTTTATCTACTCTTCAGTGATTATTGATAAAGAATATTTTAGTTTATTCTTGCGTGTCTTCAATAGGAATTCAGTAGTTATTGACTAATGTATTAGATTGAGATATGGGGCAAGAGCTGAACAATGAAGGACAGATTTTACAATTGTTTCTCAAAAACAATCGAAATTAGAGAATGGTTCTTAAATTTTTGTCAAGTTTTGAAAACTACAGGGGAAGGAATTTTAAATTTTGAAAAGAAGAAATATTTCTTAAATTTGAAATAAATTGTCCTGATATGACAGGTCAAGGTCATTACAATGGTGAAAATATATCAAGACAGGTATACAAACCTTCAAGCTCAAATTCAGAATGAAATTCAGAGCAATGTTTGCACTCACACATTAAATTTAACTGTTGATGATGCAGCTAAAATTTCATATGACACTGTTGGTTTTTTTCGCCCAAATTATTTAAGAGTTGTTCAGTATCTTTTCTGCTACGCCGGACAGAGGTGGAATATTCTGAAACAGAATAAATCATGTAAGAACGTCTATATGAGAACAATTTCTAGCAGATTCGGGCAATTATTTAAATCCAAAATAAGATTTGTAAAACCGTTGATCACAATGAAATTATCAACATGTTTACGTGAACAAAAGCCAGACATGTTTTATTATAATTGATTTTTTCTATGCTGTTTATTTAAAAGATATCCAAATACGACATTTAATATTTCTTAGAATCTAGGTTTTTTTTTAATTGTTGTATTTGTTGTATTGCAATATATATATATATATATATATATATATATATATATATATATATATATATATTTTTTTTTTTTTAAATTTTTATTTTTTTTTTTTTGTTATAATGCAAGTACCTCTTGTTTACTTTGCCTAATATAAATAAATAATTTTGTGCACATAATATTTTTTACGCATTTCACAGAGAGAACACAGAAAGACCTGAACACTGGCGCTTGACCCCAAGAGCAGTCTTGTTCAATCTCTACAATTGGATCAGCTATTTTGGTTATCGTTATAAGACTTTAATAAATGAAATCTGTAGCAAGTGCTTCGCGTTCATATTCAGAATCACCATTTTCAATAATTATATATGTAATAATTATATTACTAAATCACTATATATATATATTTGCTTACCATACATCTAGGATTAGCCCATGAGTCCTGATCTTTTAGTGCAGTCCATGGTTTGATAATTTTATGACTGGCTTTTTTTAGAAATTTTAGTCCAAAATGTTCGCCATTGCCTGGTCTGATTTAGAAGAGAATGTACAATTCGTTATCGAAATTATAAAAGATTTCATAAATATTGATGATCTATTTGTTGAACGTATATTGTGTTGAACCAGGTAATTGAAAAACAAAGTAGGTTGTGGTTCAAGTACTGAAAATGTACCAAATTGAAAAAAAAAAAAAGAAAATAATTGTTGATGTGTTTCAAAAAACTGATATTTCATGTTGCAATACTTCTAAAATGACCGAGTCGTGTTGTATTTGTCCGAGACATCTGCATTTGCTTAGAAAGTTTTGTCTGCTAAGGGGAACATATGGTTTGCAGAAAGAGGGATAGACTTTCAATATCTATCGTTTTCATCTGCTAAATGTTAAAATTAATTTATAGCTTTCTTGTTGTGAATGTTTGAAGCAATTAAAACAAACAAACCATTTCTGAAAAAAACATGTTTAGTGAAACTGAATAAAGAAAGTGTTTTGTTTCAGTAGACTGTCAGAACTTATAATAATTTCAAAACTATGCCCTGTATTTGGACCCAAAATATATGGTCAATCTAT
The DNA here is from genome assembly GCA_019974015.1 of Nephila pilipes. Lineage (NCBI taxonomy): Eukaryota > Metazoa > Arthropoda > Arachnida > Araneae > Nephilidae > Nephila > Nephila pilipes. The sequence continues at coordinate 275,505 of BMAW01132854.1, forward strand.
ATGTAGATAATTCGTTTCTCTTTGTGTGGACTTTTAAACATGGTCAATGTAAATATGTTCCATGTAAATTATTTATAAAAAAATCAAAGATACATGGATAACGAAGTTCAGCAAAATAAAATTGTTGCCTAATATCCCACTAGTGATAATGAAAGAAGAGTTGAGCCAGTACTTAATCACCTTTCTTTTATTTTCGATCCAGCCAGATCGGAATGATAAAATCATCTAAATTACTGATGCAGATTTTAATAGGAGAAAGTCAGCCTGCGAGCTGACTCTCACTCACGAATGTAAAACAGAACAATTTGTGCACTCAGCGATAGCTGAGCGTTTACTTGTGTGTCTCTGTGTTGTGCCTTCCTTTATGAATAAAGTGTATGTTTGATGAAATCTCTTTGGATTTATTTATATCCAGGTACCCAAACATCGGGTAGATGCATCCCATTTGATTTTATTTTTGAATTCTAAGGTTCGTTTTAGAACATAGTGGTACCTTCGGCGGGGCGCGGGTACTTTGGATTTGAACTTTTGTTTTTGAATCTTGTTGAAACTGAACTTTTTTGTGATTGAACCTTTGCTGTGGTTTTTAATTTTGAATTGAAATTTGATAAAGAAATATGGATTTGGCACAACTGAGAACACAGAGAAAATCATAACCTTTCGATATTGAAGCTGCAAATTACCGATAAATTTACACGATTGGATGCGTGTCAATCTAAAATTACAGACGGGCTTTTGAGGGAAAAAGATGCTGAGGAGGACTTTGAAAAAGATTTTTTTGTCTGCTGAATCCTACAGAGAAAAATATTCGGATCTTTGTTCTCAAATCGAGAAAATAAGTTTGAAAGAATCAGCTACAAGAGAAATCTGTGAAAAGCGAAATTTCAAGCTCCCTAAAATAGAGCTGAAGAAATATAGTGGAGATGTTAGAGACTATATATATACTTGACTTTCTGGAGTCAATTTAGAAAAATTCATGAGGATTCCAGTATCGCCACTGAAGACAAATTTCATTATCTACTACAGGCTGTTGTTCCGAAATCGAAAGCAGCTCGAGTATTGGATAGTTTCCCAGCGACTGTGGATAATTACCCGAAGGCGGTTGCCCAATTGCAGGAGAGATTCGAACGAGAGGATTTATTCGTTCAGATTTATGTGCGGTCCATGGTTATGAAAAACGCAGCGACCGGTCGCTCAAAGACTGACCTTCCTGCATTATACGATGAATTGGAAGCGAAGATCCGAGCCCTAGAGAGCTTAGGACGCAAGCAAGAAAAATTCGGGGATTTTCTAAGCCCATTGGTGCTTACCGGAAGAAGTATAAGTGGCCTGGGAAAGAAGCAGAAACCATGGATTAACAGAGAACAAAGAGTCACGAAATTTAAAACATTTGATGAATTTTCTTCGTCAGGAAGTAAAGGGTGAAGAAATGGTAAACGTTACACGAACTGATTTTGCCTCCCACCAGAATCCGCGAAGGAAGGAATTTCAAAATGAGCACTTAAAACAATCCGGGGAATCCTCTACAGTATCTGCTTTGGTAAGTCTTCAAAAACCAGGAAAGAAGGATTGTATTTTTTGTGATAAATCGCATCCTAGTGAAAGATGTTTATTCGCCAAGAAGATTACTTTAACTGCTAAACAAAAATTATTGTTAGAAAAAGGTGCATGTTTTTCTTGTTTAAAAATAGCTGGTCGTGTAAGTAAATTTTGCTATGTTAAAAATCAATTAAAATGCCCTAAATGTAATAACCACCATTTTGAATTAATGTGTCCTGAACTAAGAAAATATATGAACCCAAAAGTTTTGTTCCTAAATTTGAGAATTCCCTTTCTAATTGCAGCAGAAGCGAAACTGTCTTTTTGCAAATGCTGTGCGTTTTAATTCGATGTCAAGGTCAGGAAAAAATCATCCGCCCAGTTATTGACTCTGGCTCGCAAAGTAGTTATGTAAGCGAGAAAATTATGACTCAGCTTTCCTCTTCCAACAGAGACTGTGATTCATGTGTTGTTCGGAGGGGATGAAACCGAACCAAAAAATCATAAAAGTATTCTCAATCGAGGTCAATAGTTTAAATAGAGGTTTTTCTTGTGGTTTTGAAGCTTTCTCTAAAAAAAAAGATTTGCGGTTTCATTCCGAGGATTGAAAATGATGAGATTTTGAATAAATTATGAAGAAAGAAAATAGTTTTTGCCGATTTCTTTCGAGAAAAATCGGAAATTAATCTCTTGATAGGTGCTGATGTTATTGGAAAATTACTGACAATAAATACTGCTGTATTAGAATGTGGCTTAACGGCCATAGAAACGGAACTCGGATGGACAGTATTTGGAAAGGGATCGTGCAGAATTGATAATATTTATTTTACCCTCATTATCGTTGCATTCCATGTCATTACCAACAAATAATTAAACTTTGGGAACTTGAGGTTTTAGGAATATCATCCGAAAACGAAAAAGAGAAAAATGATTTTAATTTAAAGGATTTTAATGATAAAATTAAAATTCTTCCGGAAGGAAGATATGAGGTAGAACTCCTGGTGAAACTTGATTCTTCGAATTTACCTGGTAATAAATGTTTAGCACGCAAAAGACACGAAAAAATGATAAATAGATACGGAAACGGGGAATTTCTTTCGGATTATCAAAAGGTTTTTCGGGAGTGGGAAAGGTTGAATATTATTGAACGTGTTCCAGATTCTGAACTGAATACAACATGCCATTATTTATCACATAGGCCTGTGATTAAACTTGATAGCCGAACTACAAAAAATCGTCCTGTATTTGATGCTTCTGCCTCTGAGAAAGTGAGTCTGTAACGCCTGTGACTTATCCACTTTCCTCGGCCTTATTTAATGTTTGTTGGTCGAGCTACCAACTTTGACACTCATGCATCTGGACTGCCCGAGCGACACCTGATCTCCGAGATGTCAATAGTTGGGGGATCGTAGATATTTTGACAGCTTGTGAAGATTGGGGAGATTCGCTGACGAGAAGCCGTTGGAGGTCGATGGCCCTCAAAGAGCGTCAGTCTCTGCTTGGTTCCTGATCCAGACGGACGTCTTGGTACCTCCTGTCACATATTTTTGTATAATAGCTGTACATAATCACATTAAATATTTTATACTTAAAAATTAGAATTTACCTATTTTCCTTATTACATAATAAATTATCTTCAAACGGTACAGTGGTTAATTATTTGTGGCAGCGGTTCGGATCATTTTCTTAAATATACAGCAATGTGACAGGAGTGTTGTGTGTGGGAACTGGCTTTCATCACTGCGAGTAGGGCTCAACCCATCTACGAAGGACCCACAACCGAAGAAACTTTTTTTTCTTCGCATCTTCTTTCCCTCTGCGTGGAAAGGAAAAAAAGCAGCTCGCCAGGAGCAAAGGAATTCAGGAGATCATCTCGCGGTCAGAGACGACCGGAATACGGGTGTTGTGGAAAAAAGCATCCGGAGGCGGGACTCGGCTCGCCAGGAGCAAAAGAGTCCAGGAGATCATCTCGAGTGGTCAGGGGTGACCAGAATTCGGGTGTTGTGGGAATAAACATCCGGAGAAGCGACTCACCCGGAGTCGGTAAAAAGTGATTCATCATAGTTGTATCTCTAAATAGTGTGACCCGCCAGACGTAGATTTAGAGTGTATCAAGTCGCAAGAGTACTTCAAAATGGGTGAGTACTTTTATATATCTAGAGTTGTATTTACAATTTATGTGGAGAATTTGGTTTAAAATTCTTAGACAATTTTTTATGATACTCTAGTGTTTATTCTTGTATGGGAACATTTTTTGTGTGTTGTTTCTAGAGAATAGAAAAAATTGTTGGTAGTATATTTGTATTTGATATATATATATATACTGTTATTGTTAAAAAATGACTTTTTTCGGAAAATGGAAAAAGCAAGATATGCTAAATTTCGCAAAAGAATTAGGGATAAATGTAGCTTCAGAAATGACAATTTTTCAAATAAAAGGGGCTATCACTGATTGTGAAGGATATGATGAGGAATTCGTAAAAAATATGTTTCAGACTATTATTGCAAATAGAAAAGCGGAAGACGATTCACTCAAAGCGGAACAAGAATATAGAAGAGCGGGAAATTTACGGTTAGAAGGGGTAGAAAGTGAACAAAGATTACAATTAGTTGAACATGAATTAAAAGAAAAGTCAATGAAGTATGATCAAATGGAGTATTTAAAGCAGAGAATGGTTATCTAAGAATGGAGGAATCAAACTCTTCCATAAAAGCACATTCTTCCACACCTAAGTTAAATTTAAAGAGATTTTTATCAGAGTTTAATCCAAATCAATCAGACATAAATTTATATCTTGTAATTTTCGAACGTCAGGCAAAAAAGGGTCTTAATTGAAAGGGAAGATTGGGTAGGTCATTTATTGAGTTTGTTACCTTTAGGTATAGTGCAATTAATTAATTGATCGCGAACCAGAAGAACAAGTAGATAATTATGATTATGAAAAAAATTGTTACTTCTAAGATTTAAATTAAGTTCAGAAGTCTTTCGTCAAAAAATTTTCAGCATCAAAGAAAGGTAGGTAATACATGGAAAGATTTTATCTTTGAAATTAGGAATTATTTAGAAGAATGGTTAATGGGTCTTGAAGTTGAGTCTTTTGAAGATCTAAAAGATCTGATGGTCGAGGACCAGCTAAAAAAACGTGCAAAATTTGAGATGAGAGATCATTTCCTAGACGATTGGGCAAACTTTAAGTCAGCATCGAAATTGGCAGAACTTTTTGACTATTATGAAGAAGTAAGAAAGATAAAACCAAGATTCAGTGATAGAGCTCGTAAAAACGACAAAACCTCTATATCGGGAATGAAAGGGAAAGAAACTAGTTTCGGAGATTCCCCCCACAAACAAACCATTTATCCCCCTCAACGCTTTGAGTCAAGGGAAAGGGCCTTTGAAAGGCGTATTGGCCCCCGATGTTTTCATTGTCATGCGCTGGGTCATATAAAAACTGCATGCCCTAAATTAATAAAAAGGAAAGAGTCAGAATCCCTAAATAACATCGAAAGAATCAAAACCCTCAGTTTTCTTAATTCATATACTAGTACAGGGTCTGTGAATGGAAAGGGCGTAAAATTCCTGAGAGATACGGGAGAGACCATTGATCTAGTATGTGAAAGATATATAAATTCCTCTTCTTTTACGGGTGAGAAAATCTTGATAAAACAACCTCTAAGTATGGAATCAGTCTGTTTGCCCCTAGCGATCGTGGAAGTTTCCGGAGATTTTGGTACGGTTCAAACCAAAGCAGCCGTATGCGGAAATCATTTAAACCACAACGATAGATATTTGTTAGGGAATAAAACAGCGGAGTTAATTAAAGAGAAAACTGGTTACGATTTCTTTTCTGTAGAGGTTGTTAAAGCTGTTCAAAGGTCCAAATCTGAGACTGCAATATCCTCACTTGAATCCAAACTTGGTGAGATGGAGGAACAATTGGAAGAAGAAACCAGGGAGAAAGAAAATCTTGCCAAATCTAGTCGAGAGCTTGAAAAACGTGTTAAAGAATTATTATTGCAATTAGATGATGAAAGAAGACATACGGATCAATACAAGGAACAGAAAAGACTTCCCTGCTTCAGTCCCTGCTTGGTTCCCAGTCCAGACGGACGTCTTGGTACCTCCTGTCACATATTTTTGTATAATAGCTGTACATAATCACATTAAATATTTTAAACTTAAAAATCAGAATTTACCTATTTTCTTAATAACATAATAAATTATCTTCAAACGGCACAGAGTCTTTCATTGAATGAATGTTTATTTAAGGGAACCAATTTAATAGAATTAATACCTGATATTATCGATCGATTTAGAATATATCCAATTGGATTAAGTGCGGATATAGAAAAGGCTTTCCTGATGTGGTCTGTTGCTCCTAAAGACAGAGACTTTCTTCGATTTTTCTTCCCTTGCAATGATGAATTAATTTATAGACATTGTCGAGTTGTATTTGGTGTTTCTTCGAGTCCTTTTTTATTGAATGGAACAATTACGCATCTTTTGAACAATTGTACTGAATTTTCGGATGTTGTTCAGAAACTTAAATGTTCCTTTTACGTCGATAATTGTTTAACAGGAGTATATAATGTTGCAGAAATTGATAATTTTGTTGAAAAAGCACAACTTATAATGTCTAAGAGTTGTTTTAATTTCAGGGGTTAGGAGAGCAATGTAGAGTGTAAACATACTAGTAGGAATTCTGGAGATACTTCAGTTTTGGGAATAATTTGGAATTTAGATGAGGATACATTGAAGTGTAAAATAGATTTTGAAATTTTATCATGTGGGACTAAGATAAATAAGAGACTAATTTTGTCTACTGTACAAAAATTGTATGATTCTATTGCTGAGTTGACTCCTTCTGCATTGCTCCCTAAGCTCATTATACAAGATTTATGGAAATTTCACTTTTCTTGGGATGAGGAATTGCCTCCTTCTGTTGTTAATCGGTTCTCTAAATGTTAAATGAAATGTATTTATTGAAAGATGTAACTTTGTCACGATTTATGAATTTTAATGAAACATCTGAATTGCATGTATTTGTAGTTGCATGTAAGGGGGCATATGCTGCGTGTGTCTTCGTTAGATCTCAGGTAAGAAGTGAAAGTAAAGTGACACTTATTCGCGCTAAAAATAGAGTGGCTCCTGTAAAGCCTTTGAACATTCCCAGACTGGAATTGATGGCTTGTTGTATCGGAGCAAGACTTGTTAATTCCGTTATAAGAGCGCTAGGTGTGGCAAGCATTAAAGTCACACTCTGGTCGTATTCCATTGTTGCTTTGTGTTGGATTAAAGAATTTGGAGATTGGTCGGTTTTTGTTGCAAATCGCGTTAAAGAGATTAGAGAGCTAACAGGGTGCTTTTCATGGCAATATGTACCAGAAAATATGAATATTGCCGACCTTTTATCACGCGGATGTACTCCCAAACAAATGTTAAATTCTAAATGGTGGGAGGGTCCAATTTGGTTGAAAAAAAATCCAGAATCCTGCCCTGTTAGTGAGGTTAGTTCTCAACCCAGTGAAGTAGATATCGAAAGGAGAAAGTGCAAAATTGTAAATATGAATCTAACAGAAGACCCCCCCCCTGGTATGCAGAAAGAGCCACTGATTATGATAAAATGATCCGAGTATTTGCTTGGGTATTAAGATTTATAAATGATTGTAAATTAGTCAATGGAAAATGTAAAAACAATGAGCTCTCACAATCATAGTTTGAAATTTCTGAAAAGAAGTTAATTTGTTTAGTTCAAAGCAAAATTTTTAAATTCTGTTGTAACTTTTGTTGATAATGAAGGTATTCTTAGAGTAAAAACAAAAATAATTAACATAGATGATGAAAGATCTTTTTTGTACCCAATATTGTTACCTGATAAATGTGAGTTCACTAAATTGTTAATTAAAAATGTACATAGGAAAAACTGTCATGCTGGAATCCAAATGATACAATGCCTGTTGCGGGAGAATTTTTGGATAATCAGAGGTAGAAGAGCTATCAAAAATGCTCTTTATAATTGTATTGCATGTAACCGCTATAAGGCTAAATCTATGTCAAGCGAACAAACGCCTCTGCCACCAGACCGTGTAACTGACTGTTCGTCATTTGAAATTGTGGGAATTGATTTAGCAGGGCCACTGTTTTTGAAAAATGAATGCAAAGTGTGGATGGTTCTGTTTACTTGCGTGGTATACCGGGCCATTCACCTTGAACTTGTTAATTCCCTTTCTTCGGATGCCTTTCTTTTGGCCCTTAGACGATTTATCGCTAGACGTGGGCGACCACAAACGATTTATTGTGATAATAGGACTAATTTCCGGGGTTCTTCTAATGATCTATCAAAATTCAATTGGAGTAAAGTTCAAAAGGAGATCAGAACTCATAAAATATTTTGGAAATTTATTCTTCCAACCGCTTCTAATACTGATGATATGGAAGAGTTGAATTCGAGGAGTCTGAACAAAAGAATAAAATATCGTAGTTAATTATTAAATGACTTACGTCAACGTTTTAGGAAAGAATATCTTCGACAACTCGTACAAAAATATAATGAAAAGCAATCGCGTAATCCTCAAATTGGAGAAATAGTTTTAATAGGAGATGATAATAAAAAACGACTGTTTTGGCCCTTGACAAAAATTATTGGGTTGAATCCAGGGCGGGATAGAAAAATTCGTACAGTTAAACTTAAAACGCAACATGAGACAGTTTTATGCCTTATGCAGCGTATCTACCCATTATAAATTTATTCAAAGGAATCTGTTGATGGGAAACTGGGTGAAGAGGAATCTAATTCTAATAATGTGACTGATAATGAAAACAATGTAACATCTGCTGATGCTGTGATAGTGAGAAAATTTACATCCTTTGGAAGGCCTGTGAAAGCCCCTACAAGACTCGATCTTTTGAATAATGTTTGTTATACTCTTGAGACTCTATCTGAGTCTCAAGGGGGGAGGAGAATGTTGCGAAACGAAGTGAAATAACTGTGGCTGTGCTGTGAAGTCAGCCTGCGAGCTGACTCTCACTCACGAATGTAAAATAGAACGACTTGTGCACTCGGCGATAGCTGAGCGTTTACTTTTGTGTACTTTTGTGTGTCTCTGTGTTGTACCGTCCTTTATGAATAAAGTGTATATTTGATGAAATCTCTTTGGATTTATTTATATCCAGGTACCCAAGCATAGGGTAGATGCATCCCATTTGATTTTATTTTTGAATTCTAAGGTTCGTTTTAGAACATCATCTGAGAAATGTAAATATCAATGAATAAAATGAAAGCGCGTTGATGTTGAATATCTCTTACTCCAAAAGTGGTCAAAATCAGGTCTTTTCACATTTCCTTGTAAAATATTCAAAGTGATAAAAACTTGAATTTCGTTTTTCGTCTTTGGTTCCCTTTTTTTTTGTTCTGCTTTTTCTTTGTAGATTACTGTTTCGAATAAATTGGTCTGCATATTGATTGGTTTCAGCAACTATCATTTCAAAGAGATTACCATCCAAGAAAATATCAAGAAATTGTAGGGTTCCATCACTTATATCAATATTCAAATGAACAGTTGGATTCGCATTGAAAGAAAAAAACGTGGTGGTGCTAAAGGAGGATTGCTAGAATCAATTTCACAAGAGTTCCAAACTTGAGTAAGGTCATCTAACATTTCCATTTCCTCATCACTAGAGAAATTCGATAATGAACTTTTCGTAACTACCAGAATCGTTTAGTGAAATTTTTAGATTCACTGTCTGATCCAATTTCAGAGTTACCTTTTATTATAAGCCGCTCATTGTCACTCTTTCTGCTTCCGAATTAAAAGAAAAAATTTTATACAACATGTGATTCACCGAGCAAGTGAAAACCAAATTTGCGTTTCTTCCCGTTGAAAAAAAGCAGTAAAATGTGACTTAGAAACCAGTTCAAACTTGTTTTACGATCCTATTTTTACTGGACAACTAGAGCCCCCTGTTAGAAACATTGCAAATTAAAAAGAAGACAAAACTCGCGCAAATCAGTGGATTAGCGTCGAAAAATGTGTTCGAAAAAAAAAAAAAGACGAGCGGAATTCTAGGAAATCAGGGAAGGCCCATTTTTTAAATACCCGAACGGCGTTCAGGCAAAACTGGGAAGTGGTTAATAGTTATACGTGCGTGCTAATTTTGATGACTTATATTTGAAGATACTGCATCTTCAAATTGTTTTTTTTAAATTGATTTATCTCGTTAAAATATGATTGTTAATGAATATTATAGTATAACTATATCAGTTGTTATTTAGTTTAGTTTAGTTTTTATTAATTAACGTCGCACTAGAAGCAACACGAGGGGCTATTGGCGACGGACCTCGTAATTTTGAACCACGGTCAAGTGACTAAGACGACACCTGAGCTGGCACCCCTCTCTCCTAACATCCACACCAGCGGGAGGACTTTGGGCCCCGAACAGATTTAACGTGCATCAGCCCCGGCTACACGGCGGGTCTTTGGCGGCCAAGGATCGAACCCGTGACTGAACGAAAACCGCCAGCCGCGAGTCCACGACCTTGACCACTAGGCTACCGCGGCCCATCAGTTGTTATATAAAACGAGTAGTTAATGGTAGCAATAAGAGCGATTGTTCCAAGATTAGTGTAAAAACATTTTTAAAATGTTTTTTCTTAAAATTTTGTCCAGATTTGTGTGTCTTTAAAAAGCTTTAAGTGTCCTAATTTTGAGCAAACTGTATTCAATTTTTAATGCAGAATCCCGACAGCTGGTAAAATAAATCTGGGTTTATTTTATGTTTAGACTTTATTTAGATATTAAAAAAATTAGTTTTACTTCAATATACCTGAAAATTTATTGAAACTTTAGTACATGTGAACAAAAAATCTGTCTCAAGGCTCCCGTCTACCGGCCTTTGTGATTATCTGAGCGTTATGTTCATCCAATGGAATTTCTGCTACCGTTCTCAAATCTTTCCTATGTTATCTCTTTGAATGAAAGAAAGTGCATCCGAAAGAGAAGAAAATAGTGAAGGTTTCTGCGGAATTAGATTTTAACTCCGATTTTTAAAATGTTTACCCCTATTTTAATGATTCTTTTGTGGGTTTTCCGGTCTTTAAAAATTTTCTAAAATATTTTGAAAAATTCAGGTAGAAAATATAATTCCTCAGAAATTATCATTTTTTTTTTTTTTTTTTTGCTCTTTCGGACTCTTTTTTTGCAGTCAAATAGGTAAAATAGTATTGATTTGAGGACGGTTGTAGATATTCGATTGGATTAACAGTATGCTCCCAAAATTAAATTGGCTGGTAGACGGGAACCTTAAAAATTAACCTTTGAATGAAATGGCAAAATAATTCCCTGCTATGTGTGAAATGTACTTGTAAATAATAATAACTGAAAATTTGTTAAGTAAAAAAGGATGATCTAATTATATGTGAGTGTATATGTACCAAAATTCCATAACTCTAAGTCAACTATTAGGGAAACAGTTGAACAGAGCCCACTATTTCCTTAAATGAATTATAGTAATTTCTGCAATGAAAAGTGTAATATTTTTGAAATTATTCTAATGTTTAAAATTTAATTCTCTTGCTTGCATTGTTTAATAAAAAGAGTATACAATTAGGTCCTTCAATAAATAAATCCAATTGAAACGATTTTTGGATGATTTCTGTTCATTAGTTCAATCAAGAAAAAACAGCCTTAAAGAATATAATTTCCAGATTTTTTTTTTATAAATTTCCAAACCGCATTTGCTTAGAGCTACAAACAAGAGAAAATTAAATTTTTAACTATATTTACTCTAAAAATTAAACTTATTTTACATTATTATATGTTTTAATTACTATGAAATTCAGAATTCATATTATTATGAAATAAGGAAATATACTAAGAATTATTGAAGATATTTGTTCCTTTTAAATATTGTAATTCTTAATTCTATATGCCTTGTATTTAATATTTTACACAATCAATATATTCAGAAAATTAGTATTCTATATGAGTAAAAACAACTGTCATAAAAATATTTTTTATAAATGCAGTGTTGTATAAATTTACTTTCATAATGTGATTTAAATATTCCCTATTTCGAAGTATAGAAAAAATGTAGACGAGATAAAATGCAGATGTAATATGAAGCTACATTGATTAAAAAAATAATTAAGACTTAAAATCTTGTGGATATTTTATAATTTATTACAATAAGCAAATTTTGAAAAAAATTGCTTCAAATTTAGCAAAAAGAAATATTTTCTGGATATTTGAAAACCCTTCTATCGAATGTTATTTTGTCTAATGAATGAATATCATATGCTTAAAGGTTTCAGATAATGATTAATAAATTTCACAAAATATGAAAAAAAGAGGCATTTGAAATGTCTCATCTTTACTTGTGCATAAGTTTCCTGGATGTATAAAGAATTTGATAATTCATCTCGAACTTTTTTTATGTCATAACTTTTCGCCCTCTATCGTTCATTATTTTTATGCATGGAATCTTTATTTACCTTTCGCTGGCACATTCGATTCAGACTTGCGTTGTTGTAAGAAATTCCATACACCCAGATATTTCGTCTTTTAAAAGTTTTATTTGTAATGAGTTCAAAATTATCTCTTTCAAAAACTGTTATATTAAATATATAGCAAATAATATTCATTCAAATGAAATAGATTGAATGAAAATTCCTTGGCCCTGTCATTTAACGGTTGTCGAGTTTCACCTACAGAAACTTAAAAACAACTTTATAAATGTTTAATAATATTCTGAGTTTTCCGTTATTCTTATTCGAATGATTACATATTAACCATTTATATATATAAAAAAAACTTCCTTTTACTTCAAATATTACTACTTTCTCTCCTCCTCCTAGTTTCATCGCAGGTGAATCAACAGCATGCGCACAATCGAGTCAGAATATGCACTCTGCGGCTGGCGTAGTTGAAAGCGAATACTCCTATTCTTCCTCATTACGGAATAAATTAAATACTATTCCTTTTTGAGAAACACATCTCTCTTAAATACATTATTCACTGTTTTAATCAACTATACTTATATGAGAAGAAATTATTTAAAAGGTGCCTAACACTGTGTGAGGATTTTACTAACTCTTAGTTTCATATTGTAAAAAGGCGGTACTAAACAGAAAGCAATGGGCGTGTCGCTGAGAGGCGGTTGCTACTGTTTTTTAAGACAACAACGAATATGGCTATTTACAGCAATCATTTTGTCTCCTGTAACTCTTGTATTAAAATGTTTTTAGTGTCAAAACGAGTGTTAAGGGAAAATTTCGTCGTTGTGACAATTGAACAAATTTTAATGTTTTATAAACGTTTATATTTGTTTAGTTTAACGCAAAAACAGTGTATTAATTGTAAATAATACCCGTATGCAAATGTGCTATTATTTCTGCGATTCTTCCATTTCATCTTAAAAAAATGTTTTTTATCGTATTAGGTACATTGAGGTGAACTGACTAAAGGTTTAGGGCAGCGGTTCCCAAAGTGTGCGCCGGGGCTCCCTCGGGAGACTAAATGTTTCACAGGGGCGCCTCGGAATCTGACTTTTATCTCTTACTTATGATTAGTTGAGTTTTTATAAAGAATAAGGGTGTCGTGGGAAAACCTAGATCCAAAAAGTGTGCCATGAGTTGAAAAGTCTTGGACTACTGGTTTAGGCGAATGATTAAGGTTGTAATCGCTTAATATCACGGAACAAAACACACATTTGGAACACATTTTCAATAAGAAAATATGTCTCCCAATAGTAAATTAATTCGCGAGGTTATGTATAGCACACATGTCTACTTTTTATGTACCGTACCTAAATTTTGAAACATGCTAAACATTCAGCGTTTTTCACGTTACATGTTCAAGTTACATATCGATTTACCATTAGAATATAGGAGAAACATGGAACATTAAATATGCAAGACAAAAACCCAGATTGAATCAAATCGAAATGAGTAATGTAACAGGCTCACACGTCCATTTCTCTTTTTTTGACCTATGGGGTTACTTTACTATGTTCTGTGCTATGAGAAACTTACCTTGTGAAAGAGCTGTGATATGTGTAAATTAGTTTTACATTATTATTCGTGAATAAGATATGATGAGGATATTGCAGAGATAGAGGAAATATAGCGGAAGTCATAGGAACGTTATTGAGGTTGGAGTAACTAGTTATAAGAAGGTAGTCCGAGCGCGACTTCCTGAATCAGATACCTTGGTTGAAAGTCTACTTGAATCAGATCCAATAATTAGAAGTTTATTGTTAGAGTCTGCAGGTTAAGTAAATATCTTTATTATAATATTTAATTAAGCAGAAATAACCGCTCCACTATGTATAATTTATTTTGTTAGTGATTATTCGAAGTGTGAATAAACTAATTTAAGATTTATTTTTGGCTTATTATTATTGTGCCACTATGTCTCTTAATTACAACGAGAACAATTCTGTACAGCATAACAAAATCTACTACCTTTATAGGATAACTAAATAAAAACGTAATATTAATGTTGGAACGTTCTTCAGTCTAAAAAAACGCGACAGATTTTTTTTTGTGTCAAATTTTATAACGTTAGGCGAAAATATCCTAAATAGGATATCTTAACAGAGTAATCTTGGTGTGGTGTGGAAGGTAGGAGAATGGGGCATCAACTCAAGTGTAGTTCTTGTCATTTGACTCCCGTTTTAAATTACGAGGTTTTGTTAACAGTTCTCGCTTTGTTTCTAAAACATATGCTAATAAAATTCAGTCAAAAATTTACAGGTTAATCTGTTGCCAGTAGCTCAATTTTTTTTAGCTACAAAATAAACTTGCAGGATTCCAGTAATTAAAATCTATTTCACTTAACCTGAAATAAACCAAGCGAAACAATTCTTAGTTGCAAACGAAACTGATTTTCTCCTCTTCAAAATACCATAAGTATATGATTGATTGCATCGATTTATTTGTAGATTATGTATTAAATCAAGTCAATTCTAAAAACAAACTACTATTTTCAGAAACCACGCTTAATCACATTATTTCACACTCCAAATTTGATAAAATATTTTTAAACAAATTTTTTTTTCCTGATTAACAGAATTTTTCGCTGACTTTCAGTAAGCGTTTTACAACTTTTAAAAAGTAAAACTTATTTCCATGCTAACTGCAATATCTAGAAGCAGAACATAAAATCATATAGGTTAAATTTTCATGTTCTAGTGATAAAAACTGTGATCTTTCACAATTCAATCGAAATCAAAATCGATTGAACTAGATTATTCTTTCATATGTCAAGTGTATTTGTAATTAGATCCGATATTTTTTCTTTTGCATACTATACTCATCAACAAAAACTTAATTATAGAAGTTTTTTCTCTGTCCATTTTTCTGTTAATTTCGAAAAAGAAATCATAAGATATCAGACCCATTTTTAACAGAATTATTCATATACAATAAAAATCTGAATTGAAATTAGGTCGTCTCTTCAAACCCTCAGCTTATTAATTTTTCTTAACTTGTCCTTTTCTGTTTCGTCATTCTCGTCTTTCAGGGCATTTTTTTACAAACAGATATTTAATTAAATTTATAATTTTTCTCTAGGTCTTAATAAAACTAAAGATTTTCAATATGATGTTTATTTTTTTTTAAAGAAAGTTTTCACGAAATTCAAGTCTTGCGTGAAAGGAATCTGATGAAAATTAATAAAACCTTTTAAGGTGTTCATGTTTAAGAAATACACCAAGTTTTCAATACACCAAGAAAAGTTTAGAAATATTTCATATTTTAATTCAGAATATAGGGTTGTTTGATAGTTTTATGCGTTTCATCATTTATTTGAGGGGGGAAAATTCTACTTTCAGAACAACTGAAATAAGCAAACATAAAACCATACTAGGCTATTTGAAAAACAAGAACTGCATGAAAAATTTCAAAAAATGATGCTGAAAATTTTTTAACTTAAGAATATATATATATATATATATATATATATATATATATATGGTGATGAAGATCGAGTGTATGTTTGTGTATGTGCTTTTTGTCAAAACAAAAATATAATGACTATTTTCATTCAGTCGTAAAATTTCGGAATTCTCAGAATATTATGTCCATAATTTTCATTTTCATCATCTACATCATTATTTTATCATCCAAGTTAACAAAACATTTGTCTAATTTTAATTATTCTTCTGAAAGTAGAATTGTTATATCGAATATCAAGTGGTGTATCATCGTTTTGTACATCACAGGTTTGGCCATAGCGGGCATGCGAGTGGTGCGGTTCATATGCAAATAATATATCTATGAAATATGGAAAACTAAAACTATTCGATATGCAAAAGTATTTAATTCATTATCTTGGTCCTCATTGTTTTGATTTATTGTCTATTTATTAAACTGACTGGGAGAGGGGGAGGCGAATTCCCAAAATAGTGTCATTTTGTGGAAAAGTTAAGTGTAAACTGGGGAAATTTCACAATTTCATCTGTCAATACTGAATAAACAGGTCTTTCAAACATTCTTTTCTAAAATGTGGCTTCCAGAGACAGCGTAATTGACGACTCCTCGTATATCAAGTAGCCAAACGTTTAGATGTTAGAGATGAGTTATTTAAGGAGAATATATCTGATGCGCATACGGGAGCGTCCAGGATACGGGAGCTAGAACTTTGGATGCCCTATTAAATTTTTTTATTCCAACATTTG
Source organism: Nephila pilipes (assembly GCA_019974015.1). Lineage (NCBI taxonomy): Eukaryota > Metazoa > Arthropoda > Arachnida > Araneae > Nephilidae > Nephila > Nephila pilipes. The sequence goes on from BMAW01132854.1 coordinate 291,718, forward strand.
TTTAATATTTGCTTTAAAACATAAACTGTAAATATTGACTTGAGTTGATGCAATTTGAATAATTAACAAAATTATCTTGAGAGCAGGAAAAAAAAATGCTTCGATGATGAAATTTTGTTGTAAATATGTATACCTAAAAATTAACATAAAACCATACGAAAATTGATAGGCAGATCAAAGTAAAAAAAAACCCACCTTAATTGAACTTTATCAGTCTTTAATGTTAAAAAACTCCTGAGTTGCGAAGACTTTCCAATCGAATTTCGACCACCATAGCACATATTTTTAAGTTTTGATGATTTTTAAATTTGAAAAGTTACCTATTCCGCAAGCAATTTTTATTAATAGAATGTATAAACTGCAGCAGCGTTATGGAGACCAATGATGGGCTCCATAACGAATTTCGATTAGGGAAGCATTATCTGATAATAACAGGAAAACGTGATTCATATATACTCACATGTTGTTCCTTTCACCAACGTTCTCCTATATTTTCAAGCGCGGATTTCAAATTTGATTGAAATTTGACTTTTCCCGTCAATGTTGCTGTATCTATAAAAAGTCTTGTGTGAACAATTCCACACTTTTTTTTATATATATAAGATTTAAAAAGCACTTTTTAAGACAGATATGACAGTTCAGAATTCATCTTTTCTATATTGTAGTGGGTGCAGTCACTTAAGATAGAGTTAGGAATGATTAAGGTATAATAACAAATTCCTGAATATCTCAAATTTGAGTAATACTGAATTAAAATGCAAAAGATTTTAACTTCGTGTCTCGCTCGTTCTTTCATCTGAATTATCACTAACAATTTCTATCGAGGTTTCTTTGGATTCAATATTACTCGAATGATGATTTAAAGGACGAATTTCTTCTTTTCTAGAATTCCTTCAAATAGTAACGGCTTATTAATTCATTTGAGGTATAGTTTTTCGAATTCAACATTCTAAACTTGCATAGAAAAATGTATGTAACTTTTCAGTTTTGATAAAGAATAAAATTCGTACATAAAAACAGCGTAAATTTGTGAAGGAGAGGAGAAATAAAGGTATAAAAAAGATCTTGCATTCCTATTCTTAATGTGATGCTGAACTTTGAATGTCCATCCCTTTCAAATTCGATTCGTTATCATACACTTAACCCTATTGACATATACATCCGTATCTTCGATATACATGTTTATATATTATTATAAATATATATTCACTTAAAGTTAAATCTGTAGAGTCATCTATACAAGAATAAAGCTCATAAAAAGCTCACGAATTAGAATTCTGTATCTAAGAAATTATTTTTCATTTAATGTTTTTATAAAGAAAATAAATAAGTTAATTTTAAATGTTTTTCTCAAGTTAACGTTGGGTTGATCAACGAGATGTTATAAAAACTTTTAAACAGCATAAAAGAATTTGGAAATTTGTTTTGATTTTTTTTCCTTTAAATTCAGTCAGGACTTTTGTGTATCGAACTAAGAATAATGAATTTGATTTACTAAAATGTGCCTGTCAAATGTTCTAAAAAAGTGAATATTAAGGAATAACAAAAACCTAAGAAAATTATAAATGTCAAGACTGCAAAAATTATATTAATATATACCATATTATTATAATCTCAAGTATTATTTAATCTCCAACCAAGCCTGGAAATATTTTTTGTATTTCATTTAATAATAGGTTAATTCCGGTTATAATTGGTTAACCATATTCCCAAATTTGTGTTCTATAACTTTCATTCATTTAAACACTTTTTGATATAGAGTTAAAATTCCACACAAGCGAGTAATTCAAGACTGCTTCAGATAACGTTTATAAAAAAACGCCCCAAGCTTTTTACAAAATGCAAGTTTAGTTGTAATTGTTTCTTCAGTAACGCGCATTTATGTGAAATATGAACAAGTTATTTAAAAATGTAATATAATAACGTGAAATTAATCGTTTGTGTTTAATTAAAGGAATATAAGTGTATATGGACAGTTAATTTGTTAATAATTTATCACCGAGATCCTTAATCTACTTATGTAACATACCAGGATTTAAGAAACAAAGAAATACAAAACGTTGCATTATGATTCCATTTTTATTTTTCTATTGCAAAAAATACAATTTCTCTTTGATTATTATTAATATTAAAATAAATATTTTTTTATCATTTTTGATGCAAACATATTTATGAAAAAGGAAATTTCGATTCTCTTTTATGTATGAAGGATTTATACTTTTCTTTCAGCTCACATACATAATGTTCTGCGATTTCAAGGAGGTGTACTTTTCACTAAAATACATGCATTTGCTATCGATCACTCCTGAGGAAAAATACATTTTAATAACAACTGGTTGAATCAATTTTGCTTCCATGTGCAAATAATACATGAGTTGCATCCTGTTCTGGTTGTCGACTGTAGATATGAGGAAACTCAATTAAAAAAAAAGTTCATTTAAAATAATAATACTATATATTGTAGTTGATGATACATACATATATATAGCAAATCATCATCAAGAAGTAATTTAGGTTATACTAAGATTACTCAGTTCTATAAATGATTTTTTTTTTTTTTTTTTGTTGATTTTGGATTTAAATTGTTCTCTTCCTTTTGTGTTTTTTAATGATAAATTAATTGCTTTATCTTATACATACATACATATATATATATGTTTGTGTGTGTATGTGTGTATAATTATGTACCGTATTTAAAATAAATAAGACATTCAGGCAATTTTTGTTAAATTTGAATTAGAATGGATATAAATGATATAAATATTAATTTGAAATTTTTGTTAAGAATATAAAGTTAAAGAAAACATAAAATCAACATTATAAGAATAAAACTGGCGTAATATAAGGTGTACATATACCTTAGATGGAATGAATCGCTTTATTTAAAATGAATCTAACTACCGTTTTTGTTGTGTAACTATAGCAGTATAACGAGCAAATTAATTGAATCATATAAGTTTATACGAAAGTTGTATTATATATACATGTAATGATTTAAAATTCAAAATAAAAAACTCGTAGTATGATGCAATTAAAGTGTAACGTAATGTTAAGTAAAATTTCAATTAAATATTGTTATATACATTCATTTAAAGCAAAAATTAGTTCTTGGAATTCTTGTGTTAATTTACTATAATTGTAGATAGAAAGTAATCATGTAAGTATGTTTCCATTAAAATGCTATAAATATTAATTGCATGAACATTTCTGAATATCTTTTATTTATTTTGCAGGACTTATTTTTAAAAATTAATCAGTTACTGAAAAAAAATGTAAAAATTTATTTTCCAATATAATGATATTAAAGTAATACGGATAACATAAATAAACACCAATATTATAATGATTTTAAAAGAAATAAAAATAAAATATATTTCGTATTATACTTATATCATAAAAAAAATACAATATTAACAGAGCAGTGATAATTATGAGTTTGTAGTTGATTGAACATTGCATTGCTTATTATGCATTGTTGACCCCTGAGTACACATTAGGTATGTGTAATTACCAACACATCGTTGTTTTGAACTGTTTTCAATGCTTATTTGAGAATTCGATAATACCTCAGTCTTGGAAACATGCAATAGTTCTTCCGATCACGAGAAAACCTGCAAAGATAAAGCTACAATACTTTCATGTAGATTTATAGCGCTAACTTACGGTTTTATAAAAACATTGGAAAGAACTTTAGCCGGGTGCATCTCTTATCTTCTGATTACATAATGAAAACTTTATTCTCATTATAATGGATTTGTATCATTTAAAGACAGTGGAACAGCAACATATCTTTTACTCCAAGATATCGTAGAAGCTAAATTGGACAAAAAGTTCTTTGTGGGAATATGCTTGTCGATAAAGAGTGTGTTTGATTTAGTTTATATAGATGGCATTTTATGTATATAACTATCTTCAAATTGGAATCACTGGGAAAATGGCACGATGGATACATAAATTTCTCATATCTAGATCATTACAGATTCAATGGAGGGATTGTGTCTCTCACTGAAGAAAATTGTTCTAAAAGATATATCTCAAGGTAGTGTGCTTTTCTTATTATTATATACAATCTGTATGCATGTTGTTTTCGAGATATTGGAAACAGGATTAGAATGCTCAATGTATACCAATGATCATCTTTATTTATTGCTCTCTTCAGTACCTTGATATTATCTGTAAGAAATTTCAAAATACTTTGGAATGAATAATACAATATTTCGATTACTAGAAAACTTACCTAAAGCCTCGATAAAAGTAAAATACCAGAACTTTCAAATAAAAGAATTCAAACACCTTTCTTAATGTTGTGTTAGCCGCGAAAGCATTGGCAATATTATTTATTATAGTTGTCATATCATAAATATATCGTATGCAATTAGCTGAAACATTTCACTGTAATTCAAACTAAAGCTCTCAGAATCGTGTTGGGTCTTTCACAATGGACGCTAAGAATTTAGCTCTTAAAATCGGTTAATTAGGAAATTCTCTTGGAGAAAATAAACGATTGATAAATATTTTTATAATAACAGTAATTTCCTCTTATGCACTTCAATTGCTCTCAAACTATATAGCTGAAAATCCTGGAAAGGGAGAAAAACAACATGATGAATATTTTTCACACTTTGAATGTTAATAGAGAACAAATTGTATCGATCCCTATATTGATGCCTTTCGCTGAACTCCCGTGTGATGTTTATAAACATGAAATTGCTTTTCACGATTAAAATATATCGAATCCTGTTATGAAAGGAATGTTTGAAAAAATAGTGAACCTAGTTCACTAGTTATTTCGAGATGTTTACATTATAGCTACTGATATGTCAAAAAAAAGTTCTATAGTTGGTATCACGAAAAATGTCTTTTTTGCTGAGAGAGTAAATCATATTAATTCTATCTTTATAGCAGAAACATTAGCCATAAACCAAGCTTTAGAAGTTTTAACTGAATAAATCAAAAATATGTTAGCTCTGCCTGATTGCTATTCTGCGATATCTGCACTTAAAGACTGTAACTACAAGTTATTCATAGACTAGCGAGTAAGGTATTTATTAAATCGCGTTTTGGTAATCAGACACTGAAATATTTTTTGGATTGAAGAAGCGGACAGTCTTGCAAAATTAGTAACGGAGTCCAATATATATCTCGATTGGATTACCCCAGATCACATCAATAGCAATATTTGCAGAAACAGAATGGAAAGAACCAATTAAAACTTTTATTCAAGTTAATGTTTCGAAATCTTATAGAACTTCTCAACCATAGACATAATCTCTAATTGGAAAAAAGGCAGATGACAGGAATAACTATGCACTGAAATCATCAACAAAATAATCATAATTTCTGTGGTTTGCTCAAATTCAATTTAAATGGTAATTCAAAATGTAGAATCTGTAAATGTTTCAACGATTTGAAACATAGTCTTTTGACTTGTAGTAAATACGCGTCTTTTAGAAATCACCTCTGGAATATATTGAAGATTGACCCACAGCGCAATATTATTTTTAAAGATCTTTTGGTAAATGAAGTGGCTAATATACAAGTATTCAGAATATTCTTGTAGAAGAAGAAGTATTTGGATATTTATCGAATTAAAAGAATATTTTAATGGTAATAATAGCCTTTGTTGCTCTATATTCCACAAAACCAATCAACCAATCCATCAAAACTAAATGTGATACTACCGTAGAAAGTATTATAAGAATTCGATGTTTTATGTTTAAAAATGAAATGATATTCAATTTTTGCTGTTTATTTACGTCAATGAGAATAACTAATGCAATAGAATTGTGATATGAAAAGTAAAAAATAAGTAAATTGTAAGTATTGATTATTAATTATTTAAATATAGTCATAGAAAATAAGTAATCACTTTTGAAAATATCAAAATCATTTCGACAGTTTTATATTCTAAATAATTCATAAACTTCCTACTTTATGAATTTTAAATAACAAATATTATCTCTCAAAACATAAGACATAATATCTCTGTTAATTAAATATTATATAAGAAAATAGCTGAACAGAGTAAATATTCCAAGGTTTGGTAAAAGTTTATCAAAATGTTAGCATTCTTTTCATTAAATTTATGTTAAATAAACTTTCGAAAGAATTAATGAATATTAAAGAGTGTATGATTAAGCATGTTTACTTATATACAAGTTAAACTATAACTGAAATATTCTTATTAGATATTTTTCCAAAACTTTTGTATGGATTTTTTTATTCCAAAAATAGCTCGTTTGAAAAAAAGTAAATTTAGCAAAATCGAATTTTAATTAGCGTGAATTCATTTTTACTTATCATTCAGCAAATATTTAGTTAGTTCAAAGTGTATTTAATTGTCATCTAATAAAAAATAAATTTTTATTCATTCGTACGTTAAAATCATGTTGAAAGCAATAGAAAAAGTGAAAAAAAAAATATTATTGAATAGCGTAATTTTTATGATTGAGTAATGTTATAATTTAACGCTGTAATTTTTAGTATTATTTTTCAGTGATGTTGGATCATTAAAAAATGTAATATTCAGGAATCAATAAAAATAAATTAATTCATTGGTGCACTTTATATTTCCACCATAAATCATTAAATTTAATAACAAATTAATTTTCTATTTTTTCATTAATAGCTTTAAAAACGACTGTTGTAGATTGCAAACATTTAAATATATTAATGGTTTTTATATAAAGATTTTCGCTTAATATGTATGACAAAAAATATTTACTTTTTTCTATACTGTAAAATGCATGAAATTGTAAAAATAATTTTAATGACTAGGATATTAACAGTTTCATTTTAATGTACTTTTTAAATATTGTAATTATATAACATTTATTTTAAATAAAAGCAGTATGTAAAAATTAAATACCTTTCATTAAAATACTACTACCTTCTTTGTTTTTAGTCTCATTCTGAAGTGTGTATTGACTTGCAAATATCATAGAATTTTTTTTATTTCTAAAAAGAATTAAAATAATACATATGCCTTAGTATGTATATTTTAATACAATAGTTTAAAAAATAATGTTTGTTCATTTATGCCGGAAATATAACAAAAATTGTGAAGAATGAAATTTAAATATGCACTCATAAAGCAGAAATAATAATCAAAAAATCTCTTATGAAATGTGATGCGCGTTGTAAGGATTGATTAACAAGATATCTTTGATTAAAAGAAGCTTTGATTTAAAAAAAAAAAAAAAACAGCTCAAATATTTCATTGGAATAATCCTCTGTAGTAGTTATAATTTTTTTATCCCTATATTATATTATGCTAATTTTTCTTCCTATGTTTATTTTATGTATTTTTTTTACTTTTTCCTCTTTATCGATGTAACTCTTTAAATTAAGTAGTATATATATTTCTAAAGTTCATTTTTATGTTTTCTCTCATCCTGCTTAATTTTAGCCTTTAACTATGAATAATTAGAATTATTGTGAGTTTTATTAGAATATGAAACGTTTTGATAAATTCATTGCAATGATAAAAAGCTACTATAATGGTTGTATTCGAAACTGTTCTTTTAATTATCATAAAATACCTTTTAAAACGAATTTTGTACAATTATTTATTTATTATTTTAAAAGCATTTTTATTCAAGTATTAATGCGCATTAAAAATATTATCGATAAATATGAAAATTACCAAATCTACTGGCAGTGATGCTTCTCCGCACACTATTGTTTCTCCATTACCAATTTAAAAATTTGAAATTTAGGGTAATTTAAAATTATTTGTTTGCATGTTTATTTCTATTGAGTTGACTTGTCAAATCAAATTGAAGCCTTATCAAGTCAGTTTTGTACTTTTATTGAAAAAAATATTGTAAGGTGTTTTTCCTTTTTGTTTATTTATATATCAAAATTTATACTTATACGCATTTTCCGTTTTTCATATTTTCTGTTTTTTTTTTAAAAAAATTAAGTAAACTTTTTTTTGTTAAAAATAGCATCATAATAAATTAACTTAAAATAATGAAAAAACTTTAAGAAATGTTTATTAAATTTGAACTGAAAATTACATTTCAATTACGAATTTCCTCATAAAATAATTGTGACCAATTATATCTGTGAACTTTTGCAGATAAGTTGAAGAGGAAAGTCATTTCTGTACATGAGCAGAATTATAATACTCCACAAAAATAAAAACAAACGACAAAGGTATCATAACTATATATTTAACATATTAAATTGCTGTAATTAGAATATGTGAGGTTTAATAAGTTGTGCTTGAAATTTACTATGAAAAGTTTTTCTCTGGGTAATTACGTGAATAAAAAGTTCAGCAAAATATTTTAAATACAGGTAATATTTATTTTTGTTTCAGTTATTCGATTGATCATAAACTTGTTATAAATATCACACATTGAAGAAAATCAACATGTAATTTTAATTATGAAATATTTTTTAATTTTATTTCTTAATTTGCTCGCAACATTTCTCGCTTATTTGTACTTTTTTTGTATGTAAAACTTATTTAAATCTTCCTTTGAGTATGAAATGTATTATTACAAAGTACATTTTAAAAAGCTCATAATGTTAAATATGAAAGACTAAGAAAGTCGTAGAAATCTTTTCATTTTTACTGTTTCCATAATAAAAACACGCAAACCAATAATTCTGATGGAAAGTATTTAATTATATTAATATATAATTTTATTCTGTATCTATTTTGTCTATATGATGGTTCAAAAATAATACCATATTTTGTGAAGTACCCTTATTTTTTAGCAAGCACTGATTTATTCTGCCATTAAATTTTTTTTTCATGAGCTATATTAGTTATTTTATCGTTCAAGTTTTTTTATTAGTTTACCATACTATTTACTTTCTTTATTAATAACATAAATTGTTAAAAAATGCGTATAATATACATGCGAAATATTTTATAGAAACAAAGTGAATTTTAGTGTTCTAGAAAAATCAGAAACATGTTGAAAATAATGATTTAATGAACGAAATAAAAATTGTACGAAAAAAAATATTAGATTGGCAGCTCAACTCAAATTAAATAATCTGATAATGTCATAAAAATATGAAATGTGCATTAATAATCTTCTAACAGTTGTTGAGAATTAAAAACGATTTTTGGGTAAATATGAAGCGTTTCATATTTTTTTCAATGAATTAAGTTTATGATGTATTTTTTCAGTATATCATAAAGGTATAATGAATAAAATTATGAACATTCATTGAATTTGGGCATAATCTGTGTAAAATAGTATATTCACAGTAGAATTGAAATGTGAGTTATAAAACGATATGAACTAACAGAAAATTTAAATATAATCGATGAAAAGTAATACTACGTAATTTCTAATGTAACTATTAATATAACTAATTTCTGATAAAATTATTAAATAAAGTTAAGTGTTAGAAATTATTTCGAATTGAAAGCTATACCAATTAGAGCATTTTATGCAATAAATATTCTTTTGTACAGTTTATGATGTTTGAATAAAGTTCTCAGATGCATACGTTTTAAATAAAGTAAATAATTACTTTTAAATTTAAAAAAAAGGATGAAAATTATTGTATGATTATTAGATATTTTCCCAAAAATTAAAGTTTCATGCATAATTTAACAATTTTATGAATGAATAAATGTTATATGTCGGCAATCATGTTAGTAATATTAAACATGTTTGTTGCTACAAAATAAACAGGAATAGGATGTATATGGCTGAATAAGGATCAATAAAGCAAATAAATGATATTCTAAGCTTTAGATATGGTAAAATAGAAGCTTAGCTCAAGAAGATAGAGGCAATAGAAGCAAAGAGGTTAATACTACAATATCTATGAATTTAAATACAATCAAAGGCACAGAATATTCATCATAATCAGAGAAATATACTAAACCGCAGTTTTATTTAACATTAAAGAAATGCACACACAAAAGTTTATATTCATTATTCGTATAATATATACTTTTCAATGTAACCTTTTTACGTTGTGAAACAATTTAATTAATGCAAAAGGTTCTTTTTATAGCATAAAGTACCTTTAATTTAAAAAAAAAAATTCTGCTTCATGTATTAAGCATTTTCATATTATATAGAGTAATTTAAAAGCGCTGGTTGTTTATCATAAGCTGATTCACACACACACATACAGCCATACATTTAGCTTACATTCATTTTTATGATAATTATCTTAACATTTTTTTCAAGTTCTGAAACAATATGGATGTACAAAAATGTCGAATTTAAAAAAGTAAAACATAAAACAAGAAAACAATTCTAAATGTCTATTTCAAAGTTGGCATAAAAAGATTATTAATTTAAAAATTTATTGGTCTAAAATTGAAAGATATAAGGTGCACATAAAGTTTTAAGAAATATTTAATAAGTTTCATCACTTCTTCAAATACTTAACAATTACAGAAAATCAATGATTAAAATAAGTTTTTCAATACTAAACATAATTTTTTTTTTCATGCAGTATTAAAGAAACACCGTGGTTTGATGAAAGACACTTTTTTTAATATAAAAACCTAATTATTTTATAACTTGTTTAAAATTGGTTTTCGTTCCGAATTGACTAGCACTAGAAGTAACACAAAAAAAGGCAACATGATCCGTAATTTTGAATCAACTTTTGTATAACACCGGAATTTTATTGAATATTTTCCACCTATTTTCACACATCTGAAGTTCGTGAAAATATATAAAACTCGTTTTATTTTACGTCTCATATAAACAATTTTTAGTCATGCATAAGAATTAAATGCCATCATGACGAAAGTCCGAAAAGTAAATAAATACTGAACTAACCTATTTTGAAACAAATTAATTACAAATTTCATTTTTTGAAGTATCAAAAAAATAAAATACTAGAAATAGTTTTCTCCAGAATTTTGTTAAATATAAATGTGGTGTACCTTTGATGTTTCAAATTACTCAAATAATGATCATGAAAATAATTTTATTAACTATATATATAACCTTCCTAGAAATTCCTGAGTCTAGAGAGTTATTTGATTTATATTTAGCTCTCTCTCTTCAAATTTTATATAAATCAAAGCGATTATACTTGGGAATTATTTTACTTCTCTTAAAATAGAAGTACGTTTTATTAAATTTGATATTTTATTATAAACTTAAATTTCTTTTAGTAATATAAATCTCTAACACGAACGTATTACTTCCTTTTTTTTTCTTATTTTCCTCCAGTGAATAATAACTGCTAATTTGCTTTTTTTAAAAATTATTCAAAACCTTTTGTTTTTAGATTTTTAATTGGTATGTCACAGTGTTAACATGAAGTTTTAAAAATATTTCTATTTAATTCTTTATTATTACATATATATTAATATATACAGATATTTTAAAATCAATATGATATCTTAATAATTTCTAAAAAAAAGTTTAACTACTTTTAAAAAAAAGTTTAAGACTTTTAAAAAGTTTTTGTAACACAATAATTTTTTTTTCCATTTTCAAATCTCAATTTTCAAATTTAAAGATAATCATAATCAAAATCAATTAATCAGATATATTTTCTAATTTATTTTACAAAAAAAGTTTTTATTATAGCAATTTATTGAAATTTGGTTTATTTATTTGAAAAATACGAGTAGAAGACCAACTATATATATGTGTGTGTGAGAGAGTGTATATACTATTCAATTTATTATTATTTCTTAATTTTTAAAATCATTTTCATTTTATAGCTTTCCAGCATTAAAAAACTTCGTATCACATGAAATTAGGTATATCTACAGTATTTTATATATTACGAGTCAATTTAGCTTAAATTTAATACATACGAAAAACTAAATGAATATTATTAATGATGAATAAATATTTAGCAAGCATACAAACAGTGAATTTCTCGATATGATTTTGAATCAAATACGGATAAAGGGAGTGAAAGATATATTTAAAAAGGAAAA
>BMAW01132854.1:310368-332569 GCA_019974015.1 Nephila pilipes
AAGGAATATATATATATATATATATATATATATATATATATATATATATATAAATATAAGAAGATTAAGAAATGTGAATTTTAAGTAATACCAGTTGAGGTTTTAATAGAGAAATGAATCTTATAAAATACACCAAGATGATCTGTATATCTTCATGATTACATAAATGAAAACAGTATTGAGAAATGTAACCGAATTTCGCATTTAACTAAAAGGAAATGATGACACTTTTCCTTACTTAAATTTATCAAAAAATAATTCTTGTAGTAGCATTCAGCAAGAAGTTCTTTTAAAAATTATTTGATTTAAGATTGAAATAGAACAAAATTTCTATTTGTTAAGTAAATATATATCCTTCCATACATTATAAGGACATTCGGTTGCTGTTGATTTTTACTTTATCATTGTTTGTTATTTTCATCAATACATATATGTTGTGTTCGATTTAAAACGAAATTTTAATTTGTTCCATTTTTTCAATACCAACTCCAAATGCGCGTATGAAATGCATAATATGTATTATTTTATTGTTTAGGCTTGCTCCCACTCTTTTTTTATTATATAAAGTTTATGCTTGTGATGAAAATATTCAGACATTCTAACTAATGAGTTTTTCCATAAATTCTCGACGAGTATAAGATATCTTGCAGAACATGGCAATTCCGAGAAATGATGAAAAAGCGATAATGAATAAAATTAGAAACACGGGGGGATTGTAAAGAAATAAAAGGACAACTTAGATTGAAATGCCTTTACAACGGATTACACGCATTGAATATTCTAAATCTCACGAAAATTCGAAAAAAAAAAACTTGTAAAGTAAAATCTAGCAAACAGAATACAGTTTTCGGTTTTCAAAGAAGCGGAACATTCTCATGATAATAAGAAAACAATACTTCTGGTACAATATAATGAAGCTCCACACTTATGTACAACTTAGTTTAATAAAAGGAGTTTTTGAAATAAAATAAATTTTTTGTCAGATATAATTTAGAATCTTACAGCAAAAACATTTATACATACAACTACTTACAAAGCAGAATCCAGCGGATACTGTCCGATAAATGTCTGAGAAAAATGTCGATATTTTAAGTGTAAGAATCTCAGAAAAATTCAGATTAGAATTTTAATCGTTTCTCATCGATCAAACGTAATTATTTTAGCTCTACATTTGAAAGAAATAACAAAAGAAAACTTCTAGAAATGAACAGAACATATTAATTAAAAATAATGGATATTAAGGAACAATTATTATTAAATTTAAGTTTAATTGCGACTCAGAATATCGCTGTTAACGTTAGCGAATATTTTACAGAACTACAATACCTCTTACACGTGACTTCAAATCTAATATCTTTGTATTTAAGTCTATCCTCTAATCTAAGCTGTCATAACTTCTCTTAAATGCTTGGCGAAAAAGTTTAAACGGAAAACTGGAATTTTTTTTTTCTCTTTTCCTACTTATTTGATTAAATTTGGAATGAGTAAATAAAGGTACGCTGGTAGAAATAGAATCAACAAACAGAGTAAATGCTGTTATAAAAAATAGAGTGAACCTTACAACTTGTTAAGTAGCACTTATTTTTCTTCTACGGTGGGGTGGGGAGTGGAGTATAATTGATGTCAATCCGTTTAATTTTTTTCCCTCAACGATATTTGTTGTGATTTAACATTTCAATTGGAAGATTCAGTTATTTTACTTAATCGTTTGTAAGCATCACAATAACATTGCCTGGATAATTAATTTAACTTTAATAGTGGCTGCTCACTTTTTTCAAGTAATATTTTTGCTTTAATAAAATAGTATATATCACCGTAAAATTTATGATTAGGATTAAATCAACTACTTGTATTACACGAATAAAACCATTAACTTTCTACATGGACTTATTATTATTTACTGTGCCCATGATATATGAAAATATTTCAACGAATTTTAATTCTGGAAATATTCTTGGTCTAACAATCAAACTAAGAAATCAAAAAGGCAAATCAAACTAAGAAAACATTTCTCTTTAAATAGCGACATTTTACTTCTAATCAAATGTTTATACATACCTTTATTAATTTGAAACAAAGTGGAAGAATTAACCTCTAAATGAATAAAAATGTCTTGTAAAGAAATAATATTAAAGCAATTTTACTGATTTATTAATTCAATGTAGTGTAATTTTGAGTATTTTCTTACATGTCAAATTTTAATTAATATGTTCCAAGACTTCACATACCGATAGCTTAAATAAAGGTAGCAATGAAGTATTCCAGAAATGTTAGCTCAAAAATTATAAAGATGATATACTGCAATTTGCTCATAAAATGCTTTACAGTTTTTTTAAATGCATTTTCGTTTTCTTATTGAAAAGGATGGGCAAGAAGTAACGGAAAAAAATTGAGATGTTGAAATGTTCTCAAAATATTGCTTACATTCTAACATACAATTTTTGCAACTTCGTCAAAAACATAGTACTGTTTGCTCATTTTCCCCATTTGATTCTTCTTGTAAAGAAACTAAAATAATTTACTTACTTTGATACTCACCACATTCCAATTCTTCTATTCAGCATAGAAGAATCCGCAAAGTAGTTCTTTCTAGAACTGGGAATTCACAAAAGAAATAAGAAATTTTTAAGAAATGCAAAAAGTCGTAAATTATGTTTGTGATGAAAAGATGAGTCAAAATCTACGGGGTTTACATCTGTGTCAGAATGGTGGTTTCATTTTTCATCAGTGACGCACATTCAGATGAAAAACTTAATCAGCTTAGCAAACAACTTTCACATTTTGACCTGAATCAATGGTATCAATATTAATGTTTTATTCATATTTATTGCAGGAATTTTCTATTTTCATCAATTTTATAGGTGTTATGAAGTTTGTTTTCTCATTTTTTAGCAAGAATTTGAATAAACAGCTGAAAAGACCCATCGTATGACATCCATGGTGTCTAGTTATCGGCATGCAAACGTTTTCTGTTAATACAAAATTATTCACCTTTTCTCACGTATTGATCATAAAATTCTAAAAAAAGTAGCATCACATTGAAGATTTTATTACTCTTGGATATTACTGCGCATTTCTTTTTCACGCAATCATGCAAACTAATACTAAAGAACATTAATCAATTCAACTTTTAATTAATACTCAATATAATTTTCTTTGAGTGCAATTGATTCCTTCGAATAAAATTTCGTAAACCATTCATGTACACTGTAAGTTTCAAAAAAAAAAAAATCTAAAATAAAAAAATTATTATAGTAAAAAGGATATTTTGAGATATGACGCTATTAAAACTGAGTTCTTAAATGAGTATGAATCATAGCTCCAAAGTAACTAATCAAATTGTAATAAAACATTTAACAATTTATTTTAAGATTTTTGAATTTATTAATGTATAGTACTGTTTATTTATAAAGAGAGCTCTTAAAATTAATTCAATAACATTCTGTTTTTAAATTTAAAATAATTTGGTAACTTTTAAAAAATAATAATTGAAATATATATTTAGTGAAATAATATATTTAATAATTAACATTCAATATATATATATGTATATAACTGTAATACATAAAATTACAGGATCTATCAGTAAAACTTGATTAATTCCTTGTATTTTCTCTCGAAGTACATTTTGAAACATTTAATTAAATTATTTTGAGGAGATTTAGTTAAGGAATTTCATAGATCCTCTTTAAAAATCCTAATTTAAAATATAATCTGATCTTAATTTGATTCTAATAAATTCACCTTCGTCAATTCTCCCTTTCTTCAGAATTCCTCTTACCTACTATATATATATATATATATATATATATATATATTCCCCAGGTATTATAATTACAATTTCAATTATTTTTCAATTATTATTTCGAACAATTATTAAAAATTACAATTAGAACACATATTGTAATTTTCTTTCAAATTTTGTAATAGCAATTTTGACAAATAAATTTTGTCTGAAATCTCCTTTATATGAATTTTATATTAAATTTAAGACTTTTTTCAATCACCTGAACCAGGAACGTATTATGGATTTTTCTATGTATTCTGGTGACAAAAATATATACTTTCCAAAATGTTTTTAAAAAAGAATATATTACCACTAATTAACTTTTGTGAAAAGCAAAATCTATTTTAACACGGAGAATGTACAATGGTGAGGTGATATTTGAAATTTTTGTTTATAATTCTGAATAATTCCTTATGAAAATGAATCTCTGTTAGAAGTTATCCAGTGAAGTATGGAATCAAAAGTTAATTTATAAGATCCAAGTTACCAGTTTTCCATATTAATCTTTTATATGGATGTTTCTGATGATAAAATTGTAATAGATTATTTACTCTTTTAAGTCAGAATTGAAAGTCATTTTAATGATACTTTTTCACAAAAGAAATTTAATTTTACAATTGTATTTAAAGTTAAAATTTTGACTTAACTTTTTTCTCATTATTACATATTTGGTGAAAAGATAGATTCGAAAGCTCTTTTCTTATATAATTTCTAATTCATAAAATCAAACTATTAATTGAAATTCAGTTATTGATCGTAATGTGTGAGTGAACTAAAGACATTATATACTAGTATACAAAACACACACACATTCAAACACACACACACACACATATATATATATATATATATTGACATATTTAATTCGCATAAATATTTTGCGTTGCAATTTGAAAATTTGCATTAATTTTCGATTTAAATAAGGTTCTGATATTGTAATAAACAAAATTAAATGATGAAATATATATTGGTTTGAAATGACAAATACGCAGAGAAAAATTAAAAGATTATTAAACAATTTAGAAATAAACCTGAAATTTTTTTCTTTGAATTTTCGAAAAACATCTGAAAAAATAAACAGTAATAAACATGATACATGACGCATTTAAAAACAAACACAGGTGCAATTTTTCGAAATATCGTGATTTGAAAGCACGATCACTTCAAAAAAGTCACGACTTTTCTGATATAAAAGATTACCGTTTCTTCTGCAAAATCACTCAATCGAGAAAAGCCAACTGAGTGAATAATTCAATATGCAGTGGCCAACACGATTAACCCTAATTTTCATCGCTGTTTGTGCTCAGAGCTATTCAGCTCTGGGTGCCAGTATTTGGTCCAGTACAGCATTGGCTGAAACATTCATGCAATCTTTCGCCTCTGCCCTCGGAGCAGCAAACATCTTGACAACCGATCAAATGGATGACATAGCTTCAATCAGTGACACGTTAATGACGGCCGTCGAAAGAAGCGGAGGTAAGAAAAATAAATTGCAAGCCCTGAATATGGCTTTCGCTTCTTCTGTAGCCGAAATAGCGTTTGCAGACATGACAGGAGTACCTGTCGATGTAAAGACTAACGCAATATTAAACTGTATGAGCGACGCATTCGTACAAACAACAGGATATGTCGACTCATTTTTCATTCAAGAAATTGGAGGGCTCTTAACCATGTTTGCTCAAGCATCAGCTAATGAATCTGCAGCTAGTGCTTCAGCATCAGCAAGCGCTGCAGCGGGGGCTGGAGCTGCTACTGCAGGTACCGGAGGATATAGTAGCGGATATGGAGGAGGTACCATAGTAACAGGATCAGGAAGCACAGGTGGAACAAGTGGCTATACCATTACACGACAAACATCATACGGCGTAGGAGCAGGGGCTGGAGCTGGTGCTGGAGGAGCTGGTGGAATTGGAGGATACGGAACTGGAGCTGGTGCTGGAGCAGCTGCTGCTGCTGGAGCAGGCGGTGCTGGAAGCTCAGGAAATGGTGCTGGCTTAGGTGGAGGAGCAGGAGCAGGAGCAGGATCTGGTGCCGGAGGAGCA
Organism: Nephila pilipes; assembly: GCA_019974015.1. Taxonomy (NCBI): domain Eukaryota; kingdom Metazoa; phylum Arthropoda; class Arachnida; order Araneae; family Nephilidae; genus Nephila; species Nephila pilipes. Next base: position 316,198 of record BMAW01132854.1, read on the forward strand.
GGGGGACTTGGAGGATATGGAGGTGGAGTAGGAGCTGGTGCGACAGCCGCAGCCGCAGCTGCAGCTGGAGCAGGAGGTTCAAGAGGCTATGGAGGAAATGCTGGATTAGGAGGAGGAGCAGGTGCCGCTGCAGGATCTGGTGCAGGAGCAGGTGGTGCCGGTGGATATGGAGGAGGTGCTGGATTAGGAGGAGGAGCCGGTGCTGGAGCAGGAGCTGGTGCTGGAGGAGCAGGTGGACTTGGAGGATATGGAGGTGGAGCAGGAGCAGGTGCGGCAGCAGCAGCCGCAGCTGCAGCTGGAGCAGGTGGTTCAAGAGGCTATGGAGGAAATGCTGGATTAGGAGGAGGAGCAGGTGCCGGTGCAGGAGCTGGTGCAGGAGCAGGTGGTGCCGGTGGATATGGAGGAGGTGCTGGATTAGGAGGAGGAGCCGGTGCTGGAGCAGGAGCTGGTGCTGGAGGAGCAGGTGGACTTGGAGGATATGGAGGTGGAGCAGGAGCAGGTGCGGCAGCAGCAGCCGCAGCTGCAGCTGGAGCAGGTGGTTCAAGAGGCTATGGAGGAAATGCTGGATTAGGAGGAGGAGCAGGTGCCGGTGCAGGAGCTGGTGCAGGAGCAGGTGGTGCCGGTGGATATGGAGGAGGTGCTGGATTAGGAGGAGGAGCAGGTTCTGGTGGAGGATATGGCGCTGGAGCAGGAGCTGGCGCGGCTGCTGCAGCTGCTGCTGGAGCAGGTGCGGCAGCAGCAGCCGCAGCTGCAGCTGGAGCAGGTGGTTCAAGAGGCTATGGAGGAAATGCTGGATTAGGAGGAGGAGCAGGTGCCGGTGCAGGAGCTGGTGCAGGAGCAGGTGGTGCCGGTGGATATGGAGGGGGTGCTGGATTAGGAGGAGGAGCAGGTTCTGGTGGAGGATATGGCGCTGGAGCAGGTGCGGCAGCAGCAGCCGCAGCTGCAGCTGGAGCAGGTGGTTCAAGAGGCTATGGAGGAAATGCTGGATTAGGAGGAGGAGCAGGAGCTGGTGCAGGAGCAGGTGCTGGAGCAGGTGGTGCCGGTGGATATGGAGGAGGTGTTGGATTAGGAAGAGGAGCAGGATCTGGTGGAGGATATGGCGCTGGAGCAGGAGCTGGCGCGGCTGCTGCAGCTGCTGCCGGAGCAGGCGGTGCTGGAGGCTACGGAGGAGGCGCTGGTTTAGGTGGAGGAGCCGGTGCTGGTGCTGGAGCAGGAGCTGGTGCTGGAGGAGCAGGTGGACTTGGAGGATATGGAGGTGGAGCAGGAGCAGGTGCGGCAGCAGCAGCCGCAGCTGCAGCTGGAGCAGGTGGTTCAAGAGGCTATGGAGGAAATGCTGGATTAGGAGGAGGAGCAGGTGCCGGTGCAGGAGCTGGTGCAGGAGCAGGTGTGGTGGTGGATGTGTTTCCCATCTGTCATCGACAAACATTTCATAATATCTTAACTATTATCTTCTCTTATGGAGATTTTCTGGATAGGAGGAACAGTCTGGTGGAGGATTTGGCGCTGGAGCCGGAGCTGGCGCAGCTGCTGCTGGAGCAGGCGGTGCTGGAGGCTACGGAAGAGGCGCTGGTTTAGGTGGAGGAGCCGGTGCTGCTGCTGGAGCAGGAGCTGGTGCTGGAGGAGCAGGTGGACTTGGAGGATATGGAGGTGGAGCAGGAGCTGGAGCGGCAGCAGCAGCAGCTGCTGCAGCTGGAGCAGGTGGTTCAAGAGGCTATGGTAGGAGAGAGGAGTCGGCAGGAGCTGGTGCAGGAGCAGGTGGTGCCGGTGGATATGGAGGAGGTGCTGGATTAGGAGGAGGAGCCGGTGCTGGAGCAGGAGCTGGTGCTGGAGGAGCAGGTGGACTTGGAGGATATGGAGGTGGAGCAGGAGCAGGTGCGGCAGCAGCAGCCGCAGCTGCAGCTGGAGCAGGTGGTTCAAGAGGCTATGGAGGAAATGCTGGAGGAGGGGGTGCGTGCAGGAGCGGAGCAGGTGCAGGAGCAGGTGGTGCCGGTGGATATGGAGGAGGCGCTGGTTTAGGTGGAGGAGCCGGTGCTGGAGCAGGAGCTGGTGCTGGAGGAGCAGGTGGACTTGGAGGATATGGAGGTGGAGCAGGAGCAGGTGCGGCAGCAGCAGCCGCAGCTGCAGCTGGAGCAGGTGGTTCAAGAGGCTATGGAGGAAATGCTGGATTAGGAGGAGGAGCAGGTGCCGGTGCAGGAGCTGGTGCAGGAGCAGGTGGTGCCGGTGGATATGGAGGAGGATTAGGAGGAGCAGGTTCTGGTGGAGGAGGCGCTGGAGCAGGTGCGGCAGCAGCAGCCGCAGCTGCTGGAGCAGGTGGTTCAAGAGGCTATGGAGGAAATGCTGGATTAGGAGGAGGAGCTGGTGCAGGAGCTGGAGCAGGTGGTGCCGGTGGATATGGAGGAGGTGTTGGATTAGGAAGAGGAGCAGGATCTGGTGGAGGATATGGCGCTGGAGCAGGAGCTGGCGCGGCTGCTGCAGCTGCTGCTGGAGCAGGCGGTGCTGGAGGCTACGGAGGAGGCGCTGGTTTAGGTGGAGGAGCCGGTGCTGGTGCTGGAGCAGGAGCTGGTGCTGGAGGAGCAGGTGGACTTGGAGGATATGGAGGTGGAGCAGGAGCAGGTGCGGCAGCAGCAGCCGCAGCTGCAGCTGGAGCAGGTGGTTCAAGAGGCTATGGAGGAAATGCTGGATTAGGAGGAGGAGCAGGTGCCGGTGCAGGAGCTGGTGCAGGAGCAGGTGCTGGAGCAGGTGGTGCCGGTGGATATGGAGGGGGTGCTGGATTAGGAGGAGGAGCCGGTGCTGGAGCAGGAGCTGGTGCTGGAGGAGCAGGTGGACTTGGAGGATATGGAGGTGGAGCAGGAGCAGGTGCGGCAGCCGCAGCCGCAGCTGCAGCTGGAGCAGGAGGTTCAAGAGGCTATGGAGGAAATGCTGGATTAGGAGGAGGAGCAGGTGCCGGTGCAGGAGCAGGTGCTGGAGCAGGTGGTGCCGGTGGATATGGAGGAGGTGTTGGATTAGGAAGAGGAGCAGGATCTGGTGGAGGATATGGCGCTGGAGCCGGAGCTGGCGCGGCTGCTGCAGCTGCTGCCGGAGCAGGCGGTGCTGGAGGCTACGGAGGAGGCGCTGGTTTAGGTGGAGGAGCCGGTGCTGGAGCAGGAGCTGGTGCTGGAGGAGCAGGTGGACTTGGAGGATATGGAGGTGGAGCAGGAGCAGGTGCGGCAGCAGCAGCCGCAGCTGCAGCTGGAGCAGGTGGTTCAAGAGGCTATGGAGGAAATGCTGGATTAGGAGGAGGAGCAGGTGCCGGTGCAGGAGCTGGTGCAGGAGCAGGTGGTGCCGGTGGATATGGAGGTGCTGGATTAGGAGGAGGAGCAGGTTCTGGTGGAGGATATGGCGCTGGAGCAGGAGCTGGCGCGGCTGCTGCAGCTGCTGCTGGAGCAGGCGGTGCTGGAGGCTACGGAGGAGGCGCTGGTTTAGGTGGAGGAGCCGGTGCTGGTGCTGGAGCAGGAGCTGGTGCTGGAGGAGCAGGTGGACTTGGAGGATATGGAGGTGGAGCAGGAGCAGGTGCGGCAGCAGCAGCCGCAGCTGCAGCTGGAGCAGGTGGTTCAAGAGGCTATGGAGGAAATGCTGGATTAGGAGGAGGAGCAGGTGCCGGTGCAGGAGCTGGTGCAGGAGCAGGTGGTGCCGGTGGATATGGAGGAGGCGCTGGATTAGGAGGAGGAGCAGGTTCTGGTGGAGGATATGGCGCTGGCGCTGGCGCAGGCGCTGCTGGAGCAGGCGGTGCTGGAGGCTACGGAAGAGGCGCTGGTTTAGGTGGAGGAGCCGGAGCAGCTGGTGCTGGAGGAGCAGGTGGACTTGGAGGATATGGAGGTGGAGCAGGAGCGGCAGCAGCAGCCGCAGCTGCAGCTGGAGCAGGTGGTTCAAGAGGCTATGGAGGAAATGCTGGATTAGGAGGAGGAGCAGGTGCCGGTGCAGGAGCTGGTGCAGGAGCAGGTGGTGCCGGTGGATATGGAGGAGGTGCTGGATTAGGAGGAGGAGCAGGTTCTGGTGGAGGATATGGCGCTGGAGCAGGAGCTGGCGCGGCTGCTGCAGCTGCTGCTGGAGCAGGCGGTGCTGGAGGCTACGGAGGAGGCGCTGGTTTAGGTGGAGGAGCCGGTGCTGGTGCTGGAGCAGGAGCTGGTGCTGGAGGAGCAGGTGGACTTGGAGGATATGGAGGTGGAGCAGGAGCAGGTGCGGCAGCAGCAGCTGCAGCTGGAGCAGGTGGTTCAAGAGGCTATGGAGGAAATGCTGGATTAGGAGGAGGAGCAGGTGCCGCTGCAGGAGCTGGTGCTGGAGCAGGTGGTGCAGGTGGATATGGAGGAGGTGTTGGATTAGGAAGAGGAGCAGGATCTGGTGGAGGATATGGCGCTGGAGCAGGTGCGGCAGCAGCAGCCGCAGCTGCAGCTGGAGCAGGTGGTTCAAGAGGCTATGGAGGAAATGCTGGATTAGGAGGAGGAGCAGGAGCTGGTGCTGGAGCAGGTGGTGCCGGTGGATATGGAGGAGGTGTTGGATTAGGAAGAGGAGCAGGATCTGGTGGAGGATATGGCGCTGGAGCAGGTGCGGCAGCAGCAGCCGCAGCTGCAGCTGGAGCAGGTGGTTCAAGAGGCTATGGAGGAAATGCTGGATTAGGAGGAGGAGCAGGTGCCGGTGCAGGAGCTGGTGCAGGAGCAGGTGGTGCCGGTGGATATGGAGGAGGTGCTGGATTAGGAGGAGGAGCAGGTTCTGGTGGAGGATATGGCGCTGGAGCAGGAGCTGGCGCGGCTGCTGCAGCTGCTGCTGGAGCAGGCGGTGCTGGAGGCTACGGAGGAGGCGCTGGTTTAGGTGGAGGAGCCGGTGCTGGTGCTGGAGCAGGAGCTGGTGCTGGAGGAGCAGGTGGACTTGGAGGATATGGAGGAGCTGGCGGCGCTGCACTGGCAGCAGGCGGTGCTGGAGGCTATGGAGGAGGCGCTGGATTAGGAGGAGGAGCCGGTGCTGGAGCAGGAGCTGGTGCTGGAGGAGCAGGTGTACTTGGAGGATATGGAGGTGGAGCAGGAGCAGGTGCGGCAGCAGCAGCCGCAGCTGCAGCTGGAGCAGGTGGTTCAAGAGGCTATGGAGGAAATGCTGGATTAGGAGGAGGAGCAGGTGCCGGTGCCGGAGCTGGTGCAGGAGCAGGTGGTGCCGGTGGATATGGAGGAGGTGCTGGATTAGGAGGAGGAGCAGGTTCTGGTGGAGGATATGGCGCTGGAGCTGGAGCTGGCGCAGCTGCTGCTGGAGCAGGCGGTGCTGGAGGCTACGGAAGAGGCGCTGGTTTAGGTGGAGGAGCCGGTGCTGGTGCTGGAGCAGGAGCTGGTGCTGGAGGAGCAGGTGGACTTGGAGGATATGGAGGTGGAGCAGGAGCAGGTGCGGCAGCAGCAGCCGCAGCTGCAGCTGGAGCAGGTGGTTCAAGAGGCTATGGAGGAAATGCTGGATTAGGAGGAGGAGCAGGTGCCGGTGCAGGAGCTGGTGCAGGAGCAGGTGGTGCCGGTGGATATGGAGGAGGTGCTGGATTAGGAGGAGGAGCAGGTTCTGGTGGAGGATATGGCGCTGGAGCTGGAGCTGGCGCAGCTGCTGCTGGAGCAGGCGGTGCTGGAGGCTACGGAAGAGGCGCTGGTTTAGGTGGAGGAGCCGGTGCTGGTGCTGGAGCAGGAGCTGGTGCTGGAGGAGCAGGTGGACTTGGAGGATATGGAGGTGGAGCAGGAGCAGGTGCGGCAGCAGCAGCCGCAGCTGCAGCTGGAGCAGGTGGTTCAAGAGGCTATGGAGGAAATGCTGGATTAGGAGGAGGAGCAGGTGCCGGTGCAGGAGCTGGTGCAGGAGCAGGTGGTGCCGGTGGATATGGAGGAGGTGCTGGATTAGGAGGAGGAGCCGGTGCTGGAGCAGGAGCTGGTGCTGGAGGAGCAGGTGGACTTGGAGGATATGGAGGTGGAGCAGGAGCAGGTGCGGCAGCAGCAGCCGCAGCTGCAGCTGGAGCAGGTGGTTCAAGAGGCTATGGAGGAAATGCTGGATTAGGAGGAGGAGCAGGTGCCGGTGCCGGTGCAGGAGCTGGTGCAGGAGCAGGTGGTGCCGGTGGATATGGAGGAGGTGTTGGATTAGGAAGAGGAGCAGGATCTGGTGGAGGATATGGCGCTGGAGCAGGAGCTGGCGCGGCTGCTGCAGCTGCTGCTGGAGCAGGCGGTGCTGGAGGCTACGGAGGAGGCGCTGGTTTAGGTGGAGGAGCCGGTGCTGGTGCTGGAGCAGGAGCTGGTGCTGGAGGAGCAGGTGGACTTGGAGGATATGGAGGTGGAGCAGGAGCAGGTGCGGCAGCAGCAGCCGCAGCTGCAGCTGGAGCAGGTGGTTCAAGAGGCTATGGAGGAAATGCTGGACAGGTGCCAGGTGCAGGAGCTGGTGCAGGAGCAGGTGGTGCCGGTGGATATGGAGGAGGTGCTGGATTAGGAGGAGGAGCCGGTGCTGGAGCAGGAGCTGGTGCTGGAGGAGCAGGTGGACTTGGAGGATATGGAGGTGGAGCAGGAGCAGGTGCGGCAGCAGCAGCCGCAGCTGCAGCTGGAGCAGGTGGTTCAAGAGGCTATGGAGGAAATGCTGGATTAGGAGGAGGAGCAGGTGCCGGTGCAGGAGCTGGTGCAGGAGCAGGTGGTGCCGGTGGATATGGAGGAGGTGCTGGATTAGGAGGAGGAGCAGGTTCTGGTGGAGGATATGGCGCTGGAGCAGGTGCGGCAGCAGCAGCCGCAGCTGCAGCTGGAGCAGGTGGTTCAAGAGGCTATGGAGGAAATGCTGGATTAGGAGGAGGAGCAGGAGCTGGTGCAGGAGCAGGTGCTGGAGCAGGTGGTGCCGGTGGATATGGAGGAGGTGTTGGATTAGGAAGAGGAGCAGGATCTGGTGGAGGATATGGCGCTGGAGCAGGAGCTGGCGCGGCTGCTGCAGCTGCTGCCGGAGCAGGCGGTGCTGGAGGCTACGGAGGAGGCGCTGGTTTAGGTGGAGGAGCCGGTGCTGGTGCTGGAGCAGGAGCTGGTGCTGGAGGAGCAGGTGGACTTGGAGGATATGGAGGTGGAGCAGGAGCAGGTGCGGCAGCAGCAGCCGCAGCTGCAGCTGGAGCAGGTGGTTCAAGAGGCTATGGAGGAAATGCTGGATTAGGAGGAGGAGCAGGTGCCGGTGCAGGAGCTGGTGCAGGAGCAGGTGGTGCCGGTGGATATGGAGGAGGTGTTGGATTAGGAAGAGGAGCAGGATCTGGTGGAGGATATGGCGCTGGAGCAGGAGCTGGCGCGGCTGCTGCAGCTGCTGCTGGAGCAGGCGGTGCTGGAGGCTACGGAGGAGGCGCTGGTTTAGGTGGAGGAGCCGGTGCTGGTGCTGGAGCAGGAGCTGGTGCTGGAGGAGCAGGTGGACTTGGAGGATATGGAGGTGGAGCAGGAGCTGGAGCGGCAGCAGCAGCAGCTGCTGCAGCTGGAGCAGGTGGTTCAAGAGGCTATGGAGGAAATGCTGGATTAGGAGGAGGAGCAGGTGCCGGTGCAGGAGCTGGTGCAGGAGCAGGTGCTGGAGCAGGTGGTGCCGGTGGATATGGAGGAGGTGCTGGATTAGGAGGAGGAGCAGGATCTGGTGGAGGATATGGCGCTGGAACAGGTGCTGGAGCGGCTGCTGCAGCTGCTGCTGGAGCAGGCGGTACTGGAGGCTTCGGAAGAGGCGCTGGTTTAGGTGGAGGAGCCGGTGCTGGTGCTGGAGGAGCATCTGGACTTGGAGGCTATGGAGGTGGAGCAGGTGCGGCAGCAGCAGCCGCAGCAGCAGCTGCAGCTGGAGCTGGTGCAGGAGCAGAGGCTGGATTAGGAGCAGGAGCAGGTGCCGGTGCAGGCGGTGGTGCCGGTGGAGGAGGAGCAGGTTCTGGTGGAGGATATGGCGCTGGAGCCGGAGCTGGCGCAGCTGCTGCTGGAGCAGGCGGTGCTGGAGGCTACGGAAGAGGCGCTGGTTTAGGTGGAGGAGCCGGTGCTGGTGCTGGAGGAGCAGGTGGACTTGGAGGATATGGAGGTGGAGCAGGAGCTGGGGCAGCCGCAGCTGCAGCTGGAGCAGGTGGTTCAAGAGGCTATGGAGGAAATGCTGGATTAGGAGGAGGAGCAGGTGCCGGTGCAGGAGCAGGTGCTGGAGCAGTTGGTGCCGGTGGATATGGAGGAGGTGCTGGATTAGGAGGAGGAGCAGGATCTGGTGGAGGATATGGCGCTGGAGCAGGAGCTGGCGCGGCTGCTGCAGCAGGCGGTGCTGGAGGCTACGGAAGAGGCGCTAGCTTAGGTGGAGGAGCTGGTGCTGGAGCAGGAGCTGGTGCTGGAGGAGCAGGTGGACTTGGAGGATATGGAGGTGGAGCAGGAGCTGGAGCGGCAGCAGCAGCCGCAGCTGGAGCAGGTGGTTCAAGAGGCTATGGAGGAAATGCTGGATTGGGAGGAGGAGCAGGTGCCGGAGCAGGAGCTGGTGCAGGTGGTGCCGGTGGATATGGAGGAGGTGCTGGATTAGGAGGAGGAGCAGGTTCTGGTGGAGGATATGGCGCTGGAGCAGGAGCTGGCGCGGCTGCTGCAGCTGCTGCTGGAGCAGGCGGTGCTGGAGGCTACGGAGGAGGCGCTGGTTTAGGTGGAGGAGCCGGTGCTGGTGCTGGAGCAGGAGCTGGTGCTGGAGGAGCAGGTGGACTTGGAGGATATGGAGGTGGAGCAGGAGCTGGTGCGGCAGCAGCAGCAGCTGCAGCTGGAGCAGGTGGTGCCGGTGGATATGGAGGAGGTTCTGGATTAGGAGGAGGAGCAGGTGCAGGTGCAGGAGCTGGTGCTGGAGCAGGTGGTGCCGGTGGATATGGAGGAGGTGCTGGATTAGGAGGAGGAGCAGGATCTGGAGGTTTTGGCGCAAATGGTGCTGGAGCTGGTGCTGCTTTTGCCCAATCACTCTCATCTAATCTCCTTTCATCTGGTGATTTCGTACGAATGATTAGTTCAACAACTTCGACTGATCAGGCGGTGAGTGTTGCTACAAGCGTTGCTCAAAATGTAGGAAATGGTCTAGGTCTTGATGCTAATGCTGTGAACAATTTGATTGGTGCCGTTAGTGGATATGTTTCTACTTTAGGAAATGCTGTTGCAGATGCTGCAGCTTATGCGAATGCTATATCTTCTGCCATAGGAAATGTCTTAGCCAATTCAGGTTCTATTAATGAAAGTACTGCAAGTTCGGCTGCTTCCAGTGCAGCTTCTTCGGTCACTACCACATTGACATCTTACGGACCAAATGTATTCTACACTTCTTCTGGAGCTGGAACTGGAGCAGGAACTGGTGCTGGTGGATTAAGTGGCGGATATGGTACAGGAGCCGTTGGAATAGCTGGCGGTTCTGGTGCTGGAGGAGCAGGTGGTCTTGGAGGATATGGAGGTGGAGCAGGAGCTGGCGCGGCAGCAGCAGCAGCCGCAGCTGCAGCACGTGGTTCAGGAGGCTATGGAGGAAATGCTGGATTAGGAGGAGGAGCAGGTGCCGGTGCAGGAGCTGGTGCAGGAGCAGGTGCTGGAGCAGGTGGTGCCGGTGGATATGGAGGAGGTGTTGGATTAGGAAGAGGAGCAGGATCTGGTGGAGGATATGGCGCTGGAGCAGGAGCTGGCGCGGCTGCTGCAGCTGCTGCTGGAGCAGGCGGTTCTGGAGGATATGGAAGAAATGCTGGTCTAGGAGGAGGAGCAGGTGCCGGTGCAGGAGCTGGTGCAGGAGCAGGAGCTGGTGCAGGAGCAGGAGTTGGTGCAGGAGCAGGAGCTGGTGCAGGAGCAGTTATTGCCAGCGGATATGGAGGAGCTGCTGTAGGAGGAGGAGTAGGTTTTGGATTAGGATCTGCAACAAGTGCTGGTTACGGTATTGGAACTGGAATAAGTGCAGTTTCTACTGGACCTGGTACGAGTTACTTTGCTTCTTCCGGTGGTTATGGTCAAGTTGGAGCAAGTGTGGGATCAACTATTCAAACTACAACTTCTCGTTTGAGTTCTCCTGTGGCATCTTCAAGAATAGCGTCTGCAGCATCCACTTTGGTATCCGGTGGTTATTTGAATACAGGTGCTTTGCCTTCTGTCATTTCTGATCTCTATGCTCAAGTCAGCGCATCATCTCCCGGTGTGTCTTCCAATGAAGTTTTGGTGCAAGTACTTCTGGAAATTGTATCATGTTTAATCCACATTCTCAGCAGTTCCAGTGTAGGCCAAGTTGACTTCAGTTCAGTTGGTTCTTCTGCTGCTACTGTTGGACAATCACTACAACTTGTAGTTGGTTAGTTAAGACGATTGCTACTCGATAATATTTTGCTCATGTATGATGCAATGGTTATATGTTTAAAAAGAATGTAAAACTTTCTAAAGGAAATAAACTTTTTATTTGCATGTATTTGTTTTGTTAAGTATTTAAAAGTGTATTTTTTCTTTTTTTTAAACTACTTTGGTTTAAATGTAGAAAACTTTTTCTTCTCTCCAAAACACGCATTTTAAAGAGGTATTGAATTTTAAACCATATATTTAAGTTTATTTTCAATATATAAATATAATATATAAAAGAAAAAATAACAATTCAGAAAGAGAATAAATACAAGGACGAAGGAACAAATTTTCGGAAATTTATGATGAAAAAGTATTTATTGCCAGGTATATGTTCCTATGTATCATTGATCAAAATTGTTCTAAAAATATTTCATTTAATTTTCGAAATTAATTTATAAGAGCAATTAAAATATTGATTATATAGGATTAATAAAACAAAAGTGTTCTCCACTAAGTATTTTTTTAAAAAGTTGTACATTTTTCTACATATATTAATTTACCATTTTAAGAAATTAACCCTATAATTCAATTTTATTTTTTGAACGAACATATTACAATGTAATTTAATTGGGAGTTTAGGAAAATATTTATATTTGCCTCGAGACAGGACATTCTTATTCACTGCCCCTACAAAGATGATTAAATCTAAACTTATTTCTACAAGTCAAATTTAAAATTTCAAGCAATATTTACAATAAGTGTTTAAATTGCTGAGCTACATTCTCCTACTCATTTTTGAGTACGGTTCATTGCAGATTCATCTGCGCTTACCTAGATTTCGAATGAGATTTTTTTTAATTACTTATTTCGTCCCACATTGTGTTTTTTCCTGTAGAAAAAAATATGGTGAGAATTCAGAGGAGAAATTCAATCGAGAATTTGTGCTTAGTCCAGGGCCTTTTTAAATTCTGATTGAAGTATGTTCTTGCTTCCTTTTATAACACATCAATCAATAACTCCCGAGACTAACATTGAAAACAACATTTTTTTTTGCAAAATTCTTTTTTATTCATCAACATAACACCTTTTGTTAATCACCTTTTAGGGTGATACAATCGTTCCAACGCTTTTCCAAATCTTTTTTTTTTTTCGCAAGAAATCTTTCTTGTTGCGAGTAAATAGCGATAAACAGCTTTCTGAATCATCGACTCGTTGCTGTTTTTGTTCCATCGAAAGCAATCGCGGCACCCACTTGGAAAAAACCTTTTTCACTTCACTTCAAAAAACCTTTTTCAGTAAATACACTTCCATATGATATCTGTGTCATCTCAGCAATCTCACGGAGCTTCACTTTACGATCTTTCATTATAATTTTTGTCACCTCACTCACATTTTCCGGTGTAACGGCTTCCACAGGTCGAGCGTTCCGCGTCATTTGTGTCGGTACGACCACGTTTAAACTCGGCAAACCACCGACAAATCGTTGCTTTTGATGGACAAGAGTCCGGGTAACATTTTTCAATCCATTGTTTCGCTTGCACGGTGTTTTTACCCATTAAAAAACAATGTTTTATCAGAACACGAAACTCGGTTTTTTCCATTTTTGAAACAAACTACAAAACGACTTTACTCCAACCTCGATAACTCAGCTGTTTCTGGTCCGATCGACTTAAATTTTGACACGTTTCAAGCAAAGGTTAGTACTCTAGAAAGACCTGGTTACTGGTTTACTACGAGCGCCATCTCTGGGTTAGTCTCGGGAGTTATTGATTGATGTGTTAGTAATGAAGGGCGTGTGGATAATAAGTATTTCTGAATCTAAACTACTAATTACCGCACCTTCACAAACGGTAGGAAAAATGGTACCATCTAATATTTCTAGATAACTTGCTCTAATTTAAGGCATATTGTGAAACCAAAATGGTCATATACTTGTAATAGAAAACTACACCCCTCAGTTATTACCTGCAAATTCACAATGTTCCAATACTGATGTGAGGAATTCTCCATTAAAGGAAAGTGAAAATTTTGTCAGTTATGGTAAGCTGAATTTATTACATGTTAAAATAAGAAAAATGCTTGTGTATAACGCCCTTTGGAAACATTTGTAAGTAATGTTGATCACAATATTGGATTCTCAGAAATGTGTGCATATCGACGATCCCCAATATGGATACTTATCATTAACAGGTCAGTTGAAAAGTCTCTGGTCTACCATAGTAAAACACATTTTTTGGCAAAATTAGTTTTTTTTATTCAACATAATTCCCTTCAAGGGTGATACACGGATTATAGCGAGCCTCCAACTTTTCGATACCATTTTTGTAGTACGATTTGTCCTTTGCTTCAAAATAGGCCTCAGTTTCGGCGATCACCTCTTCATTCCACGAAACTTTCTCTCCAGTGAGCATTCTTTTGAGATCTGAGAACAGGAAATAGTCTCTGGAGGCCAAATCTGGAGAATACGGTGGATGAGGAAGAAATTCGAAGCCCAATTCATGGATTTTTGCCATCGTTTTCACTGACTTGTGACATGGTGCATTGTCTTGGTGAAGCTGGACTTTCATTTTCCTCAAATGCGGCCGTTTTTCGGGGATTTCGTCCTTCAAGCGGTCCAATAACGCTATGTAATAGTCGCTGTTGATGGTTCTTCCTTTTTCAAGGTAGTCAATGAAAATTATTCCATGCGCATCCCAAAATACAGACGCCATAACCTTGCCAATCGACTGTTGCGTTTTCCCACGCTTTGGATCGGGTTCATCGTGTGCAGTCCACTCGGATGACTGTCGATTGGACTTCGGAGTGAAATGACGGAGCCATGTTTCATCCATTGTCACATATCGACGCAAAAACTCGGGTTTATTACGCTTGATCATCTTCAAACACTGCTCCGAATCATCGACTCGTCCTTGTTTTTTTGTCAAAAGTGAGCTCGCGCGGCACCCACTTTGCACAGAGCTTTCTAATACCCAAATATTCGTGAATGATAGGATGTACACATTCAGTTGATATCTTTAGAGTGTCTGCTATTTCATTCAATTTCAATATACGGTCATTCAAAATCATTTTGTAGATTTTTTTTTAATGTTTTCGTCGGGAACAACCACTTTTGGGCGTCCACTGCGTTCACCGTCTTCGGTGCTCATTTCACCACGTCTAAACTTAGCATACCAATGCTTGATGGTTGATTTTCCTGGGGCAGTGTCCGGAAACTCGGCATCATGCCAAATTTTTGCTTCAACTGTATTTTTTCCCTTCAAAAAGCAATATTTTATCAACACTCGAAATTCCTTTTTATCCATTTTTTTCGCAATAACAAAAGTTGCTTCACTCAAAATGCTATAATTCACAAACTAATGATCCGACAGCTGTCAAATTTATACACGCATCTTTTGAGGGTTAGGGCTAACTAAAAAATATACGGATTTAATTCTACTAGCGCCATCTATGTGTCAGGCCGGGGACTTTTCAATTGACCTTTTATAAGAGTACAAGGAGAATTTGTGTTTAAGTCTCGACGACAAAGCACAAAACTGGAGTGAATTAGAAGCATTAACGTTTTTACTCTGTAATAATGAGCATTTATTGTATGCACCTCGATAATTTTTTTCTAAATTCCACTAAGACTTTTTAAAATCAAATTATTGAAATTAATAATAACCAAGATTTATCTTCACTGCGCATATTACTCTACGATTTATATTTGTTGCTGACTATTTTTTGGAGATAGCTATTTTTATATATTTGTTTATTCTTTGTTGTATATTTACGATTCTTTTCCGAATAAATCCTTTAATAATGATATACGACGAGCAATTGTTTCAACAAAGCACTGAAAAGTATTATAACAGCACATATCTGAGATTGATAATCTAAAAAAGAAATATCTATACGCATTCGTTTAAAAATAACATTCACAACATTTAAACGTATTCTTCAAATCCCAAAATGAAACTTTGAAAGATTTTCTTAAATTGTTTCATGCTTTCGTCGGCTTTTTTTTTTGTGTTATTCTTTCTCTAACTTCAATTTATTAAAAACTTCCCTTGTATAATTTTTCTTGAAACTAATTTTTTTTTTATTTTTTCTTAACTTGTTTTAAGCTTTAAAATATTTTCTTTACTATATTGTACACTTTGTGGCCAAGCTGTCGATTACAATTTTTATTCTGAGAGATCCAATTTTTTTACTGGATTAAATTACCCTCCATTGCTTTGAAAGATAAATTAATTAGCCTATTTTTTGGTACTTTTGAAAATATAGCAGTCTGTACCGTTTGAAGATTATTTATTGTTAATCAGACAAATAGGTAAATTCTGATTTTTAAGTTTAAAATATTTAATGTGACTATGTACAGCGATTATACAAAAATATGTGACAGGAGATACCAAGACGTCCGTCTGGACCGGGAACCAAGCAGGGACTGACGCTCTTTTAGGGCCATCGACCTCCAACGGTTTTTCGTCGGCGAATTTCCCCCAATCTTCACAAGCTGCCGAAATAGCCACGATCACCCTTCTGCTGACATCTCGGGGATCAGGTGTCGCTCGGGCAGTCCAGATGCAGGAGTGTCAAAGTTGGTAGCTCGACCAACAAACATTGAAGAAGGCCGAGGAAAGTGGATATGCCACAGACGTTACAAGTCAAATATCCATCTCGATTTCTAAAAACTTTTAAACTGTTTCATCTAAAAATCTACAGATCCGAACGACATGACATTCATATCGCTCACGAAATGCACATTTGACTTTATCTTAAAAAAATGAATAAAATTTTAATTTGAGAATTTTACAATCGATTTTCATCTACTCAATCAGTGAGCGAAAACGTTTTTAATCTCTTTTTCCTCTCTCGGTAAGATTTTTTTCTGGCAATGCACAGCTCTGATACTTGTTACGTCTTATAATATTACGGTCTACGCTTTTGATAATTAATTATTCTTCATAGATTCTTTTGAGGGTGATTATATTTATTGATTTGTTTGTTCCTCATTAAAAACTGTATATGATTTTTGTTGAGTTTTCTTTTAAAAATTAACTTATTCTTAAAATCCTAAAAATCAAGCACCCTCGGTATGTTTCTTTCAATTTTTAACAAGTTTCATATTTTAATACCTTTTTTTGTTCTTCCATAGCAAGCCATATTCGATATGATGATTTAAGCAACTGCGTTGTAATTTACTTGTCTTATTAGAGACGCACCACATATTTTATTTGCTCTGCAAGCAATTCTTCCCTAATTCGGAATCAATTACGAACTGATCTTTTCTTCTTTTAATTTCTTTTCTTGAAATTAAATAATTTTCATAATTTTTTCATGTTTTAATTTTTTTTTAATTAATTAATTTTTAATTTTGAAAATTATATTTTCTAAACTGAAAATTAAGAAATAGATTTTTTTTGATATTTCGTTTTCTACCAGGCTAGATATAAGGCATCATTGAAAGTATTTAATACTTGCCAGCTTGAATGTTGAATTTTTAAAATTTTACTTACGAGAAGAGTGAATTCTGTTCCTGTTTCTTCCGTAATTTCTAATTATTTAAAAATTTCCTTTTTTTTCAATTTATTTTATTAAAATCAAGTTGCTATGTTATCTGATAAATCATTGTTTTGTTGAAGGTTAATTTGTATTTCTCTGAAAATTAAAAGCGGATCCTCATTAAAAATAATTATTTTGATTTTTTTACTGATGCACCGTGCTCAAAGTGATATCTATGATTTTTATTTTAAAAATTCACCTGTGAGAAGAGAATGTCTAGCTAGTTGTAAACATTTCATTGAAATCTTATATTTGACATATAACTAAAAAATAGATTAATCACCTTTGTGTAGATAGTTTGTAACATTTTTTCCAACCTAAGTATGTAAACATTTTTCTGAAATTGTACTGATTACGTTATATTTACCGTAATTTGTGCAATCAAATTAAACTTATTTAATTTTTTTTAATAAATCCTCTGTTATTATATCAGTTCTACGCAAAAATAATGTAATAATTTGGAAATAAATGTTTATTCATTTAAAAATAATTTACGTAAGTTAGGCAAAAAGAAAATAAAGGTTCTGTATAAATTTGTAAAATCCGTAGCC
>BMAW01132854.1:332579-398569 GCA_019974015.1 Nephila pilipes
AGTTAATATTATAGGACTTGTTTTGAACGGATTAAACTATACTATTAGTTTAATCCGTAGCCTTACAAGTTAATATTATAGGACTTGTTTTGAATCACCGCATCCCCTTTCATTATATAGTTTCATCTAGAATTATGTAACGTCAAACAGGCAACTTGTTTTGTAGCACTTCAGTCTCACGAATCTTTACCATCGAAAGCTACGATGCGCACTCTCGCGTTAGCTTGCGGTAACTGCCTTAATAGTTATTAAACTCACATTTCAATTTTGATATAAAAAAATAAGTCTAAATTCATACAATAATCACTTTCATTTCACACATTTCCGTTCAGAACTCGCGTTTCTGAAATATAGCATCGAGCATGCCAAGTATTTTACTACTAAATTTTAGCAAATTCTAAAATAGCCCCTTCTCTGAATTCCATCAGTCACAGAGAGCGAGGAAAAACTCAGTTTTTATTTTCGACACACTCTCTGATTCTCTACCTCCTGCAACTATCGGTGATCCTCAGACACCGATTCCAGGACTTCGGCTTCCTGGTCCTAATAAAATCGTGATTGCATCTTAGGATTGAATCTTTCTTTTGCCATCAATGAAATTCATCCCATGACAGAGAAAAAATATGTAGGAGTGCCTCTTCATGAAACAAACAGTCTAAAAGAAGAAATGCACACATCGAACACTTACTGCTTCGATATGAAAAGCCTTACTAACAAGGTAAACAAATAAAGCAATATAACCTAAAGTCATTTTGGAACCACGACCTTAGTTGAACTTTAATGTTACTGGACTTGAATAATCAATGCCACAACTAAAAAATGGGCTTTCAAGAGTCACTCTTTGTTGAGGCAAATTCCCAATCAATTGTTTATAAAATATTGCCTTAAATCATACACAATACAATAATGCACAATTTTCCGAATAATATTTTCTCCTTAACAATTCAATAATTTTATTTCAAAATACTTGCCAATGAACTTGGTCCAGTGTGAAGATGCGTAGCATAAAAGTGTATCATCAATCAGATTATGTAATTTATGATTACCAGTCATTATTGGGTCCTTAGCGTTAAAGCTTAGCTGAGAACTTTGGAGATGACCTCTCACCCGTAAAATACCTTTCTCGTCTAGAAAAGGACACAATGATGCAAAAGAGCTTTTTGCTGTAACAAACTTACCGATTATAATTCTTTCTATATCAACCTAGAAATACAAAGATTGGACATATATTATAGCAATTTCAAAAGCACTTTGTCTTTCTTTTGTACTTAAAATTAGTAGCAAAGTTTCAATGGGAAAATTATCAACAGAAGTGACACTTAATCTGCACCTAAAAAGGAATATTATAAACAATAAGAAATTATATTTACCATTTTAGATAAAGAAGATACATTTTCAAATAAAGCAATAAATATATCATTTGTAATAACAGAAATGTCTGTATCAGTAATTTGATTCTGCTGAAGACAGTGAATTATGTCCATAGACAAAAATGATGGCTCATGCCACTACAATAAAGAATTATAATAAAGAATTCTAGGTTCTAAGTCTGCAAGGCTCTCTTTTCATGAAACACGAGACTATTGTTCGTATGGAATAATTTCTAAGATATTGGACGTTCTATTTGCAACAAAAGTCTTACTCTTACGAGGATTAGAAGCTAACCAAGATAACACCATTGAAGAATCTGTCCAAGCTCTGAAAAAAATGATATATTCAGGTTAACGCCTTAAAATCAGCAGTAAAATGTCTAGCAAGTAGAAGAGGACACAGAAGTTAAAATTGCATCTGAAAATTTCCTTGATGGGACCAACCTAATATATAGAATACCTTATACAACCTTAGTGAATTAAGGATTAGTTCCGGTTAGTTGGGAACATTAGATGACCACGGAATAGGCCAGCTTAGATGCATCACAAAAACTATAAAGACGAATCACTTTCGAAGTACTTACTGGAAGTCATGTACAGCCATCTTGGAATTTTTACACCTTCAAGAGCTATAAACTGAGCTTGGAACTTAATGAACTTCTTCCATTCTTCCAGAATAGGGCAGTTCAAGTTTATTTTAAATAACCACGATTGCTGCTACATCATTTTAATTCTTACTCTTTGGTATATAGCTCAGAAGTATAACACAAGAAAAAACTCAAAGACAACTCTTTCTCATCACGAAGTAAACAGTACAAACACGATGTTTATTATTTCTCTCAGAACTCATTGAACTCCCCCCCCCTCGTTGGAGAATCTAGGAATACAATGATTACACTCACATAAAAAAAACTAGAAGGTGCTTTACATTCACATACTTAAACACTGAACATATGAACATACTGCCCGGCCTTGCAATGTTTTTAAACATGCAAGAACTTAAAACAAACCACAATCAGAATGATAACTCGTAAAAGCACAACAGTTTATAATATATATAAAATAATAATAAAAATGAAAAGCATTATACAAATATTAATGTAAAATTACACACATCACAGTCCAAAAAACAATATAAAGTTTTTAAAAAAAGAAAATACTAATCTATATAAAAATTCAATTAGAATGTTTTATTTACTTAAGTCTCATTTGGTAAAATACACAACTTCGAAATAGATCTCTTATAAGCAGCACAAGCGATTTTGACTTCAACCACTCTTATCTTATAATTTTTCCTGGATAAAAATTGTTAGTTAGTTCTGCCTTATGACTATTGACAAGAAGGTAAATTATCTTCTTTTATTACCACCATATTTCCAAGTTTAGCATTATTTTTCTCGAATCGCCATTTATTTCTCTGCTACAGAATACCAAGATAATCCACTCTCCATTTTCTCTAAATGAATTGAGTTAATTTTGTAATTTTTTGCCAATTGTCCTGCCTATTTTCATTTAAATTAGCCAAGTCAGGCTCAACAATTGATGTAATTGACCTACCAATCAAAATATGAGAAGGAGTCAAAACATTTAAATCATATATGTCAGAGGATAATGGGATAAAAGGAAGAGAATTTTGCACCACTTCCATTTGGATATAATCACAGTCTATAAGTTTAGTTTAGTTTTTTATTAACGTTGCACAAAAAGCAACACAAGGGCTATTGGCGACGGACCTCGAAATTTTGAACCTCGGTTAAGTGACGAGGACGACACCTGAGCTAGCATCTCCCTCTTCTATGCTCCACACCACGCCAACGGGAGTACTTTGGGCTCCGAAAGATTTAACGTGCATCAGCCCCGGTTACATGGCGGGTCTTTAGCGGCCAAGGATCGAACCCAAGGCTGAATAAAAACCACCAGCCACGAATCCGAAGCCATGAACACTAGGCTACCACGGCCACATAATCACAGTCAAAAATTATACATAAGTTTGTCTTAAGTTACCTACTATTCTTTTAGATAGAATACAAAAGATTTCACAACTGCCTCCCATAAGCCTCCAAAATTAGGGGCTCTAGGGGAAGGAATTTCTAATTTATTCCTTCAGAGGACATATAATTAGCTAGAGTCTCATCAGGTTTACAGACTAATTTAAATATCTTTTTAGGCTCGACATTTGCACCGGCAAAATATTTAGCCTTGTCTGAATACAACTTAGCACATTTATCTCTCCTATATACGAGGGCTATTCAGAAAGTAAGGAACGTTTCTGTCTGTCGTCACTAGGCGCGCGCTGATCACGTATATTTTGGTGTCTACGTGCTCGGCATCTCAGTCGGAGTCCAGCCCATCACAACGGGAACATTTCCACGCTGCCCGTTTTTTCGATAGTAAAATGTGCGCTGCTGCAATTGAAAATCCCGCCAGTTGTGAGGTGCGGTCTGTGATACGGTTTTTGTTGGCAAAAAACCTAAAACCTATGGAAATTTATCGGCAAGTGTGTGAAGTGTACGGAAACAACGTAATGAATGAAAGTTCTATTCGGATATGGTGCATTCAGTTTAAAAATGGCCGAACTAACGTTCACGATGAAGAGAAGAGTGGACGCCCTAGCATTGTGACTGACGAACTGGTCGCTAAAGTTGATGAAAAGATTCGTGAAAACCGCCGTTTCACAATAACGGAGCTTTCGCTTAGTTTTCGACAAGTTTCACGGACTTTGTTGTTTGAAATTGTCACACAAAAGCTAGGCTACCGCAAATTTTGTGCAAGATGGGTGCCGAAATTGCTTAGAGACCACCATAACGGTCAGCAAATGGGGGCAGCTTTGACATTTCTGGAGGCCTATGACAGACATGGTGATTCATTACTGGATCAAATCGTAACTGGTAACGAGACGTGGGTGAGACGACAAGGAGCTGCGGGTGTGCGTCACTGAGTGGCTGAGATCGCAGGTGGAAAAATTCTATGACGAAGGAATTTCAAAGTTTGTCCAATACTATGATAAGTGCCTCAATTGGTTTGGTGACTATGTAGGATAGTAGAATTTTAATCGCACTTTCTGATGTATATAATATTTTTTTTCTTGTACTTGGTTTCTTTTTAATTCCAAAATGTTCCTTACTTTCTGAATAGCCCTCGTATAAAATTTTTCAATGTAGCAGAAAATTAATTAGAGGTTAAATCAGTAACAATAGCTGCATATGTATAGCTTTAGAAATTTAGAATTTTGCTTCCAAAGCTATCTAAATGTATTGCTTTAGAAACAAAACATATAAATATACATACATGAATTTTATTATATACACCTTTCCTTTGTCCCTTATACTGAATGTAAAAAGGACCACAGAAATCCTCACCTCATTCATTGAAAGGATAATTTTTAATTATTCTGTTTTTTGGCAAACAGCCCTAATTTGATCAGCATTAATAAGATTAGCCTTACAGCAAATTACACAATTATGAACGATTTTTCTACATATATTACGACCATTTACTATCCAAAAAAATTTGCCTGATTTGAGGTAATAAAGATTGTTGACCACAATATAAAAACTTTTCGTGAAAGTATTTAACAATTAAATAAGTCGTATTATGTTTTGAAAGCAAAAGAATTTGAAATTTCTGGTTATAACTGATATCACTATAACTCAACCGATCTCCAAATCTCAAAATTCTTTTACAGTCCATAAATGGATTAAGGCTTTTAACTCGACTGTTTGAAGGTATTATACCAGAAATTTGAATACTATTTGTTTCTATTTTAAGCTCTTATTTTTGCACTAATTTTAATAAAAGCTCCACAGCCCTTTTAATTTATTTCTAAACTTAATGGTCGAATTAATTGCTTTCATTGCTCTTACAATTATTGATGAATCCAGAAACAAAACATAAAACACGAATTATTTTACAATAATTATTACTAAGATTAAATAATTCCTTCACAATAGAATCATAGAAGTATCAAGATAAAAGTTAGCAAAGTCACACAGTTTTTAAATTCGTTTTGATACTCACCCGTGATAATTTCAAGTGGAATCTCTCTTTTTTGAAACTACTCTCTCATCACAGAAATGTAGGACTGTTCCACCACAGTTCACAGGTTTTCAGTTTTGAAGGATCCATACCTCTGCAAACGAAGTCAGCATGTATATCCTCTGATAACACATAATTCCATTCATCACTTGTTGTCAACTCCTAGATTGCAGCAATCATGTTTGCTAAGAAGATCTTCATCTGATAGGATTCCTTCATTATCCAAGACAAAACTATCAGGAATGACACTAAAGGAAAATGTTAGTCACATTTAATTTTAATGAGTTCTTGATTCTACGTTGGAAATAAATTACTCGGATCCCGCCAGGAGGCGCCTTGTCTCGTGTGAGTGATAGCTCACGGGTTCATGGGTAATATTTGACAGAATGCTCTTGGATCTTGACCGCGTAAGGCGGGTTATTTCTCTTGACCGCGTAAAGCGGGTTATTTCTCTTGACCGCAAAAGCGGGTTAAATTGTAATCTGGGCTATTTGGAAGCCTTGTGTAGTTGTAAATAATGTAAAT
Source organism: Nephila pilipes (assembly GCA_019974015.1). NCBI lineage: Eukaryota > Metazoa > Arthropoda > Arachnida > Araneae > Nephilidae > Nephila > Nephila pilipes. The sequence goes on from BMAW01132854.1 coordinate 338,510, forward strand.
ATTTGTTTATGTGTGATTGGCACGTGGAGTCCTAAAATAAATGTGTAATTGAAATAACTGCTCTCCCTATATTTTGGACTTGGTGGATAAGACATTCTCCAACATTTGGTGCCGAAACCCGGGAGGAATCTACGTAGCCAATTAAAAGTAAATCTTTGAATATATTTTGCATGTCTTTTTAAAATCGATTTCGAAACATAATGAATACTTTTGAAAAATTGAAAGCCAAAAGATCCGTTTTGCGCGGAAGAATGACTAAATGTATGGCAAAAACTGAATCAATCTTGGATTCTTCAGTGGAAGATACTGATTCGGATGAAATACTGGAACTCTTGGAACATATAAATAAAAAGGAAAATTATTTGAACATTGTGAATTCCGAAATCGAAATTGCTATTACCGATCCTACTGTATTTGATAATGAATTTAAAATAAGCGAAGAATATTCTGATAAAATAACAATTATAAAGTTTCGAATTAAAAATCGAATTCAAAAGATAAATGCTCTTGATAATAGCGTTGTAGAAAAGAGAGAGAGCAGACCTGCTCAGTTTGCATGTTTAAAATTACCCAAGACCCATGTAAAGCAATTAGCTGAATTTGAAAAGAAAAAGGAAGAAAGGCAAGCAAGGCCGTTGGAGAATCAACGAGCAGAAGCATTGCGTCAAAATGGAACGGAATCAATGCCAGAAAAGGAAAAGAGTTGAAAACAAGGACCGCAAGAAGATTTGGAATATTTAGGACAGAAATTAACTGAACAAAAAGCAGATAAGATGCGTTCAAAAGATCTTACAGGAAGAGATATTTTTATTGGAGAAAAAAGAGACGCAGAATTAGAAGAGTTGAGTGAAGACAATAGTTTAAATCTACCTAATCATTTGAGGAAACAGGGAGATGAAAAAGTTACTTTAAATGATGAAAAAGAAGCAGATCAAACAGGACGGAGAAAATTGGAAGAAGTATTACTTCAAGAAACGGTTAAAAACAGACCCCTTCTGACAGAAACAGACGCTCCCTTTCTCAAAAAAGGACTCAAAATTCTACAACATAAGGGAAATAGAAAGACAAGAGTCATTGAACTCCCGAGGAGAGATGTCCACGGAGACCAAGGAAATACGATACAATTCACGAATGAAATCTCCGCCACGGGAATGGTTAACCCCCAAACCCAATTTGACCCCGGTGGGTGTGAAATTTCACAGCCCAAGTCAAAGTGCCTTCTCCTACAATGAAGAGGAAAGATGTTCTGGAGCGTAGTCGCCCCCGACCAAGGAAAAGAAATTATAGTTTATGACCCCCAGCTGCGGAAGGAGTGCAGCGAGAAAAAAAGGGTGACTCGGACAGTATGAGTGTTTATTGAGGGACTGTTGCTCTAATCGGCAAAGATAGGGAAAGAGGGAACCTGAAGACCCACCCCCTGTTCCCATACCACTAAATGAAACTGGGTGAGATAAAGCCCTTTTTTTTATTTTATTGCTCTGTTATTGAATAGGACTGAAAAGAGACTCTAAAACTATCTTTTGTACGTGATTTGTTGTGATAGCTCCTTTTTATAAGTTTTGTATCTAGTCGTGTGTAAAAAGATTAGATACTTTTTACCAAACTATAAATTTATTAACGACTGCCAGCAGCTATGCATGTGCGGCGAGCTCGTTCACTAACACTAATAGACTAATGGCGTTTCCCGCCAAAACCCAGTTCTTCATCCCGAACACGAAGAAGTTGCCAATACACAATAGATAAATTCTGGGTTGATGGCATGGGAATAGCACCACATACATATAAATCAAAGATACCACAAAAGTACTAATGAAAGTAAACACATTGAATACACACAAAAATACAAACAATAGATATTGTATACAAAGAAGGTCCAAACAGATATTGAACACAAAACAAGTCCAAACATACTCCCACCCTATCAAGAATTATTCTTGATACAAAGGTAAAGAAAGCAGTTTTACAATTAGTCTTTAAAATTAAACATTTGTTGAGGTAAATTCTCTATTAATTATTAAATATTGCCTTAAATCTAAAAAAAAAAAAATTAACAATACAATCATGAACAATTTTTAGAATAAGATCCTTGCTTTTAACAATGCAGTAATTAAGTAGGCATAATTGAATAACCCAAATTTGCTTTGATTGTAGTAGGAAAGCAGCTTTCTAAATATTAACGTGGGCTTCAATAATTTATAGAAATTGAGAAAATCATAAAAGGAGCTAAATATCAATCTATTTAAAAACATCAAGAGTCACAAGTAAAATAATTAATATAAATTTAAAAATACTTTAAGAATAAAAATCTCTTTTTGTGGCTACATCTACGCAGAGTACAGGTAAAATGAAAAACCGACTTTTGATTACAACGAATATCATCATTCCTTTAATTAGTTCATGAGAAATTTTATAAAGTTCAATCTATAAACAGTAGTTCCTGTGTCAAGAGCTTTTTTTACTTAACTAATTGGAACACATTGGAATGAAAAATTGCGCAAATTACTGTTATAAACTTACGAGGAAAAGAAAGATTCATAAAGTATTATTGACGTTTATCACTCTGTCTGCTAAGATGTTACGTATTGAGAGTTTCAAAAACACATATCATGATCTGAGCACAAAATTACTCATCTTTCATATTTGTTTTTGAAAATATGTTTTAGATAAACTCCTATGCATTTATATTTTGAAGGACAGAACATTTAGCTCAAAAAATTCTAGAATATACAAAATTTTCCCCATCTGAATCAGCGGTAAGTTAAGTTCCTCTCATTTTCAGAAACACATGTATTAGAAGAGAATACTTCTTTCTCACACTTAGTAATGGTGTTTTCGGAACTTTGTCCAGCATGAAGATGCATGACAAGAAACTGTTTAACATTCAGTTCAACTAATTAATGCTTACTAGACACTATTGGGTGCTTAGCATTAAAATTTAGCAAAGAGCTCTGGAGATCTCCCACCCGTCGAATAACTTTCTCGTCTAGAAAAAGACAATGCAGCAATAAAGCTTTTTGCTGTAACAAACATACCATTGTTAAATATTTCTATATCTGCTGAAAATACAAATATTGAACATAAATTATAACAATTTCTAAAGCTATTTGGCTTTCTTTGACACTTAAAAATGATAACAAGATTCAGAGGGAACATTATCAAATAGAAGTGAAACCCTTGTCTACCCTTGAAAAGGAATCTTAAACAGTAAGAAATAATATTTACAATTTTAGAAAAAGATAAATTTTCACATAAAGAATTAAATTTATACAATAACAGTAGTGACATTAAATGAAAAGATTGGTTTCAGTTCACTCAAGAACCTTACATCAATCTTGATTTTGGCAGTTAATCTGGATCAGGTTCCAAGTTATACTGTTTTAATAAAGCAATAGTCCTCTCAAAAACTGTACCTCCATTTCTCGAAGCTGCAACAGAAGTAGTTGAAACAGTCAGTTTAATACCAAATATTGTAAATCTGAGACAGAGTCTGAAAGGTGCATCTCCAATAGATGTATTGCTGCAAGATACACAGGCACCAGGTGAAGAAAATAGGCAACTGGAGGTACTGGCCCCTTCAGAAAAGTTCTGTTGAGCAGGCATGTCAGTTTTCTCGTGTGAAGAAGACAGCCCAATCACCTTGGGATTCTGATACCAAAGAGCACATTTAGGTGATGGTATAGGAGCAGGTTCAATGCCTCTACTATTCTCATTCTTAGAAGAATCAAGAGCTCGAGCAGGTCTTCTAATCAGAGTCTCATCATTAGCAGTACAGTTTATATTATTGTCTACCACATTTGAGTTATCACGTGAAGCAGGACTGGAAGCATGTGGATAAACAATGCTGTGATCACAGGATAAGCTGATTTGATATGAATTAAATTGGTGAGAAGCATTACCTTTGATATTCATTTTACCCAACACTGCCCAACCAAAAACAGTGTTCTGAACAATTGGTTCTTTAACAGATTTAATTATTTGTTCTGACCACAAACAATTAAAGTAATAATTCGCTAAATCGATCTTTTTTGGAATAGAAAATTTGACATCGGCAAGCTTAGTTGAATCTAAATAATTTAAATCCTTCACATCGACTTGCTCTGTAGGTAAATTACTCATCACCTTGTTTAAAATAAATGCATCTATCTGCAAATATTTTTTATCTGATCCGTATTTAGGAGTTACAGCTGATTCAGAAGAGCCAAGCCCTTTAACACTGATGCAAGCATTAGTTCTTTCTATAAGCTGTTTGTTAACTAAAGACTCGGAAACGGAAGTGGCTGCAGAGCCACTATCCAATACAACAGCGCAATCATGACCTGTTGCAGTAGGCGTAAACGAAAAATCTTCACCTTGAACTGTGTTGCAAGGAATTAATTCGGTTTCTCTCGGAGTTAGTTCATTAATGATACAGTTCTCAGAGGTTTTGAAAGAAGTGTTCACAATTGGTGAGCTGTTTAATGCGTCAATAACGCCTTGATATTTTCCCTTGATTGCAAAATATCTCTCTTCAAATTCCTCGATTTCCCATTGTTCTTCTCGTAACATCGCATCGTAATGATCAAAATCCTTAAATACATTATCAAGTTTTTCCATCCTTGAAAGTAATACCGATTTTCTTAAATGCTCCGAAAAGGAATTAACAATGCTAGTGAGATTCGATTTCGCTCGATCTCGCATCTTCTTAATGGAAGCTTCATCCATTGATAAACGTAAATAATGAAAATTAAATACAAAGAAAGATTACTTAACTTTGCTTTCAGAAAATAATTTGGTGGTTGAGCCCACCCGGGGGCGCCAGATATAATCGTGTGTAAAAAGATTAGATACTTTTTACCAAACTATAAATTTATTAACGACTGCCAGCAGCTATGCATGTGCGGCGAGCTCGTTCACTAACACTAATAGACTAATGGCGTTTCCCGCCAAAACCCAGTTCTTCATCCCGAACACAAAGAAGTTGCCAATACACAATAGATAAATTCTGGGTTGATGGCATGGGAATAGCACCACATACATATAAATCAAAGATACCACAAAAGTACTAATGAAAGTAAACACATTGAATACACACAAAAATACAAACAATAGATATTGTATACAAAGAAGGTCCAAACAGATATTGAACACAAAACAAGTCCAAACAGTATCTTTGTAGAAATTTTACTAGGAATTGAATTATTTGATTTAATTTTGAATATTTATGAAACTGAGTATTTAGAGAAGATTCAATTTAAAGTATATGTGGAAAATTATTGAATAATTAGTAAAATAAATATTAAATGAATATTCAGAGAATTATAAGGAATAAATAATTAGAGTTAAGTAAGGATTGATTATGGAACTTTGGATTGGTTATTGTTATGAAACTTTATTTAGAAATAAGTTTTGCGTAAACATGTGAAGTGTTATCGGTCAGCATCTTATAACTGATTAATTATTGTGTTATGATAAGGAATTTCTTGTGATTTTATGTGTAAACTATTTCTGACTTTGAGGTCAATAAGAGTTAAGTATTTTCTATGCGCATGATAATTAATATTTAAAATAATTTGTATGTAGTTAATGAATTTTGATATTTTATTGTTATATGATAACTAATGAGTAAGGTGACATGAATTTTGATGTTTGATATTTTAAGCATTGGAGGAATGGAATGTTGATTTCTATGTGTATGATAATTAATAGTTTAATGCATGAAATATTTTGCTTACTGTAATGGATTGTGTAAAGTGTTTTTTTGGAAAAGATGGCAAAAAGAATATCTGTTGGAGTTTAATTCTTTTCATACTGTTGAAAATAACGGAAAAATTAAGGATTTTGAAGTAGATGACATATTTTTAACTAATGATGAATATTTGCAGAGAAGCTTTTGGAAATTAGGGAAAATTATTGCAACCTTTCCTGGTAGAGATGGGAAAGTTAGGTCATGTGAGGTGAAGACTGGTTCTACAGTGCCAGTACAATTGTTATATAACTTGGAACTGAAAGATAATAAATTTTAAATATTGATTCTTATTTTATTTTTCTTTTAGTAGCTACATTTCAGTCTATGATTTTCATGTATTGTTTTTATGTATGTATTTGATATATTTCATTGATTCTTATTTCATTAATTTTTTATGTCATATTTGAATGTTATCTTGCTTAGTACAAAATTAATATTTTGTATTGCATACATTTTTTAGATTTAAAATATTTGTGATTCATGTATTAGATTTTTTCTTGAAGTGCATTGAATAAGTTTAAAATTTCTTGATTTTGTTTAGTTTACGAATCTGAACGTGGTAAGTATTTTGGTTATTTAACAATTTGGTTAATGTGGTATCCTGGCTGAATTATATTCAGAGATATAAAAGAATCTTGAAATTATAAAATTGCTTGGCTCTCTGGTAAATCTTCCTTCAAGGTGATTTATGTTACATGAGTATAAAATATATTTGAGCTTTTGAATTATATAACTAGAAAATTTGTTCAATCATAAATTGACATTTGATTTATTTTTTGAAATGTAGTACATGAGTAGTGTTAAGATTTGAACCTTTTGATTGTGTGAAAAACTTTAATTAGTTTTGAATATGATTATTTTGTACTTATGATGAATTTTATTTTGATGTTTTTCAATAATTGTTTATATATATGTTCTTGTTCATGAAACCGTGTGCTCTCTAGATGATGAACCTCCGTTCATCCGGGGGGAATATGTTGGAAATAAATTACTCGGATCCCGCCAAGAGGCGCCTTGTCTCGTGTGAGTGAGAGCGCACGGGTTCATGGGTAATATTTGACAGAATGCTCTTGGATCTTGACCGCGTAAGGCGGGTAATTTCTCCTGACCGCATAAGCGGGTTATTTCTCTTGACCGCAAAAGCGTTTTAAATTGTAATCTGGGCTATTTGGAAGCCTTGTGTAGTTGTAAATAATGTAAATATTTGTTTATGTGTGATTGGCACGTGGAGTCCTAAAATAAATGTGTAATTGAAATAACTGCTCTCCCTATATTTTGGACTTGGTGGATAAGACATTCTCCAACATTCTATGAACCAATTTCGCTAATAACATTGATTCATACAGTTCGAGTCTGGGAATCGTGGTGTGTTCAATGGGAATACTCGCGATTTACTTGCTATAAGTTTCACATACACAAGCACCTTTCCATTAAAGTCACAGATTTAGAGTAAACGATAGCTCCAAATGTATATTCAGTCATTTCGGACAAACCATGTATTCAGTCACTTTAAGCAGTTCTGTAACAACGCATCTCTCACGTTAATACTGTTTATAATCTGAAGAGATTAAACAAACTTTTGCCATTTTCTGTTAATTGTCTCAGAAAGTAATCTATCCAATCAATTTTTAATAACCATAGCTTTTGAAGGAAGATTTTTGCTTTTGTTACTACAGGCCCTAGTACACTTAATGGATCATATATCCTGGCGATGGTGGACAAAAGATCACGTTTGGTGTTTTATATGTGTGGCTCTATTTGACCCTAAATGAGAAGGGATCATTTTTGGGGTTCCAATAAACACCCAAAGACATCTGAGGAATCATAATTATTCTCAAAAATCTCTGCGAGCTAATTATTATTTCCGCACCACTTATGCAACTCTATCCATTCCTTAGAGAATATATTTATTAATAGATTTTTCAGTTCTTTTGCTTCTGACAAGGTCTCGGAACGGGTAAGAGCATCATGAATAATTTACAAATGCTTTTTTTCTACATCTAATTTACAAGTACTTTTAACGGGACGATAAAAACTAAGATGATGTATATGAAGTATATACCACATTCCTCAAAATCATTAACTTCTTTCATGTGATCTAACTCTTTATATTCTCAAAAATTCTCTATACATTTTTAAGTAAGGCTCTTGCTTAAACCTATTCCACTACGATTTCATTTTTTAAGAGCAATATCTCCAGATTGGCCTAAGTAAACTGGATGCCTTTAAATGACATAGAAATTGGATATTTCCCCGTAATCTCTCAAATGTAATTTTTTTTAAGAATGTTCCTCACAAATTATTGTCTCTTTCTTTTTTACTATCTCGGAGTCTATATTTTCGATTTCCCAAATTTTGTCATCGTCTTTTCTAAATCAATAGTATCTTTTAACAATCCGCAATAAGGCTTACTCAGATTAGAAACCGGTATACTCCCACTCACAATAAAACCGAAAACTGTATTTTGAAGAATTAATTTTATATTCAAAAGCTTTATTTGTCCTGGTATAAGAATTTCATAAGAAATTTCTGCTACCAGTAATAAATCAATATTGGCTGGAATATTAAAATTCTCATCAGCTAATTTTTCTTCAATTAAATTATCTAAAAATACATGAAATGGTCGAGGAGGTATCATATCTGTAAGTCGCGGCATCGCAAAAAAATCTGCATTTGTCTCTTTTCTCTATTTGTGATTGTTGCATTTACCCACGACTTAATCATCAACTCCGAGTTATTCAATTAAGAAACTAAAATGTTTATTTTTTTCTATTTTCAAGTTAAGTCTATTCATGTACTGTTGCGAAATAAAATTATTCATTTGACCACCATCGAGAAGAATTCTCGTTTAGTGCATGTTTCCGAAATTGTCTCTTATAAAATAGGTTGTGGTACTTCATAACACCGATCTTGACTTCACGCAGCTCGTCGAAGTAAATAACTTGTCTCCTGCTCTCAAAGATACCTTTTCTGTCGTTAAATTCGCCCCTCCGTTTTCATTGTTTCGAAACTCAGTCTGAAATCCTTAGCCTTAACTGAAAGTTGACCATTTGAGGGGGCAATGAACCCTTCCCTGAGGTGTTCAGTGGTGTTTTCTGGAGAAGGCTTTATAACTGATTCACTCTGAGCGACAGGATTTAGATTTTGAAGAAAAAAAAAATCTAAGGAAAATGATGTTTTTGAGGCAGCATCGTCAAAGGAATTTTGATTTGCAAAACATAACTTTATGGAAAGCCAAGCAATTAAAACAAAAGGTATTATTTTTAACTAATTATATTCTTTTCTTTCCAGGTAATTGGTTATTTTGAGGACATTTACATAAACAATTGCTTTCATATTTACACAAGACACATTTTGAATGCCTAACATCTGAGAAAAATGTTCTAGTCAAGACTCTATCATCATTTGTTTTTAGGGAAGAATTAACACTCTCATAAAATGGTTTGCCACGAGATGAATAAAATAAATAAATTTATTTTAGTGTCATTTATTATTTATTTATTATTTATTTATTTATTATTTATTTATTTATTTATTTATTATTTATTATTTATTTATTTATTATTTTAATATTAATTTATTAGCCAGTGTTATGGGATCGGACCATTTATTTTCTTGACGAATATTTATATGCGAAGCGGTCTTTTTATCTAACGTACTGAACAATTTATCCAAAGCTATTAGTTCGTTCAATGATTCAAAATTTGAAACATCTCACAATTTTAAATAATGCTCCTAATTTGTTAATAATCTGCTCGCAAATTGCATATATGATTCACAGTTTTGACACGTTGCTTTTTTAAAATTCTCCAAAAATGCTTGGGGAGTAGGTTGATATTTCTATAGTATTAAAGACTGTATTTTCGCATATAATTGTTGAAATCATTATTTTTAATATAGGTAATAATATTTGCAGTTTTTTCTGACAGTAAATTTAGTAAAATCTCGGGTTTATATTTATCTGGAACACTTTTAACTCCAAATGGACGTTCTAAAGATAAAAAAAAAAAGAAGAAGAAGCTCGAACTTTCTGGTTTGCTGGGAATTCTCACTGTAAGTGTACGGATGCTTTTAACTAAAGAATCTTGACTGCTCATTTCTGGACTAGTGTCCGTATCGTTCGTTCGTATTTTCACTATTTCGATATCCAATTTAGCTTTTGATTTTATTTTTTTTAACTCTGATTGTTGATGTTCTTCTGATTTCCTCTTTTCGATAATTTGACTTGCTAATTCGTGCTCCGAATCGGGATCGTTTTTGTAACATTCTTTTATAAGATCCATCTAGTCTATCACAGATATTTTTTCACTTACTATTTGCCCTAACTCAAAGGCCATTCGCCTAAAATATTCTTTTTTAGAACCTTTGAACATTATTAAACTAAAATCCTAACTTTCACAAATTACACAAATTGTAACGGTCTCAAATTACACTCTTTTAAATTATTAGCGAAAGTCAATGCTAACTTAAGTTCTCAATGAAAAAATGCTCAGAAATTAAGAATTCAAAACAAGCACATACCTCATTAAAAGAAAATATCTGCATTACAAATCCGTAGATATTCTCTAGGCTCCGACGGATCAAATGGTAGATAGCTCCGAGGTATGACACAAGAAGTAACTCACAGAACAACTCTCACTCATCACAAAGTGGATTGTACAAATAAGATGTTTATTATTTAACTCAAAACACTTTCAATTCCTCCCTCATTGAAGTCTAGAAATACACTGACTGCACTCACTTAAACTCTAGAGGGCGTCACATAAAACACTTTACACTCACATATATAAACACTTAACACTGTTGCAGAATCGAATAACTTTGCGGACTGGGAGAAAAAAATCCATTTGATTTCTTTTTCACGTTTGAAGGAAACTTTCACATTAATGCGAGCTTCAAATTTCCTCTGAAATCTAATTTATTTACTCAAGACACACAAACTAAAGTCGCCGCTGAACTTCTATCTAAAAGAAAGACTATTTTTTACGTGACGTTGACCAAAGCAATTAAACCACAATAAATTCTTACGAATTACATATTTTCGACAACCATTATCTAAAGTCTTAAATTTGTAATACCTTTTTTTTTTGGTTACTTTATGAACAACATTACAATTAACGTATTTTTGGACATTTTATCCCAAAGGTAGAATGTAAAAATTCAAGAAATGAATCAACTGAAGGAGATAGAAAATCATTATCTATTGTTTTCGTAGCACACAACTGATGTGTCTCAGAATCATGTTTTTCCACAGCAAATAAATTAGATAAATGTTTCTGGATGAATCTGCTTCTCCGAGTGATTTTAGTGACCGTTGTAGGTCATGATCGTGGACCTGCGGCCATCGGTTTTCGTTGAGTCTTAAATTCGAGCCCTGATGCCACTAGACTCTCAGTGGTTGGGCCTGATGCACATTAAATCTGTCAAGGCTCAAAGTCCTCCCTTGTTGGGGTGGGGAAGTTAGGATAAGGGATGCCAGCTCGTCACATGACCGAGGTGCAAATTTACGAGGTCCGTCACCAAGAGCCCTCGTGTTGTTTCAAATGCGTCGTTAATAAAACTAAAGCAAACCGAGTGATTTTAATACACGAAACACCCAATCCGTAATATGTCAATTAAATGTCTTAAATTGACCCAATTTGCACGTGATACGAAGGTTTATGAAGGCATGTTTTGATTAATGACATAACAATTTGATTTTTTTTATTATAAAATATATAATATCATCAATAATATCATTAACATAATCAATTATACTTTCATTTCAATCTCATCAATAATTTGTTCCAAGCTTCTTTATACATTGTTTTAGAAATAGGAACTATGTTTAATTAAAGATGCAGGCTCATCCGCCAAAAGATATATTTAAGTATTGAAATTTCTGAGCATTTGCAAGCGTTTATTGTCGTACACACAGTAGCTTAAAAAATCCTTGAAATTTAACCACTCTGTGTGTCTTCCTCTAAACTGAGAAAGGTTTAAACGAAGAAACTTGGAACAGCTTGAACTACAGTTCACAGAAATCAAAGAAGAATTTATATTTTATGGAGTTATTCATCATATGAATAAAGCTCTGATATTTCGCTTTTTTTATGAAAATATTTGTTCATTAAGTAACGCAACGTCATACTGGTAGAAATTTTTGAAAAATATTATCAATTCTTTCAATACATGGAAATAATTCTGATTTATTTAAATGCTCAAGAAAAGTGTTAATTATATGAGTGACAGCCGATTTCGTTCGACCTCATAATCTCTTTATCCATTAACATGAAAAAGTAAACTAAGGAATTTTACTTACCTCTTCTCTTTCAAGAAGAAGATATCGTGCCTCATCGGGGAAACCAAATAATCGATACTAGAATAAATAAACTTTTGTAATAGAAACATAGAAATTTATTTGTTTAACAACAACCAGCAGCTTAGAGCGGCGAACACAGTACACTACACACTACTGAATGCCTCCCTTCCAAATCCAGTTCCGCTCTAACATTCACAAAAAAACAAAGAATTTGCCATTGCACTAAAGTTAAATACTGAGTAGATGGCGTGGAAGCAATATAATGGAAAATAATCATTTCACACAAAATATGCGTAAATAAAGATTAGACAAAAATTGATCCTCCATATAAATAAATGAAACACTATAAAAGACAATTAGTTATGAAAACACAATTGATTTAAATATAAAAATATAAGATAAATACTAGATAGATGGCGCTGGTGTGTGACATGACAATATTATTTCCTACAAAATACATATCATAAAAATGAAAGATATTGACCATAAACATTTGAGTAAAACACAAATAAAAAATAATTGATAATAATAATATAAATTGATCCCGACCAATATTTTCAGTTCCCGCACCAATTTACGAACTTCTGAAAACAGAGTACACATATTTTCCATGCAGAGGAGTTACTATTTTCCTGATTACAGGCGAACACTGCTTTTTCTCTTCCACTTCACAAATGCAGAAAAGTAAGCAATTTGCCCTTTACTGATAAATATTTCTCGGGTCTTCCTCATTAATTTACTCAAAACGATTCACTGTTTTAACGTAATGAATTCCTTTAAATTACAACATTTTTTTTCTTCTGCTTTTGAAGAAATCTTTTCATTTCGTGCTTTCAAAAAACAGCAAAAGATATTTTTTGTTAAATTATTATTAAAAGTCCAGGATAAATATTTTATTCCTTTGCAGCGTAGTATCCGTTCTTACTGTGATATCAAAACATCGCTTATTCAGGAATTTTGAAATAAAATAAGTCAGACTTACATTTACGCAGGTGATTACGAAATAGAAAAACACAACCAAATGAAACTGTATTTGAGTACTTAATTGGTATTCGAGAATTAGCAAAACTAGCTCTGGAATTTATTGACGAAGCTTCAATAATTGATTATTGCATCATTTGAATCCCCGATTCACCTTCCAATGAACTCATATTATGCGGGTGTACAGCTAATGCGGATGTCTCTGATTGGCACTGGAAGTTAAATTACTTTAATGAAAGAAAGTGTATGTTATCAATTAAGGTATCCGTCTACCTTTAAAACGCGATTTTCGGTCAAAAAGTCGATTTTTTTTATTTACAGTCTATTATTAAAGCCAGATTTCTTAGCTTTCTAGAACAGTTTCAATTTTGTTTCTATCTTACGTAGAACTTGAATTATAAGCATTTTAATATAATAGTCTGTGTCAAATTTTAGAACTGGAAGTAGCATTCTGCTACTGGAAATGGAACTTTAATGTTTGTTTTTCATTTAACGTAATATCGCCATCAAAATATCTTTCAACATGCAAGATGAATTTCCTAAGACCCAAAATGCAAATGAATATTTTAATGGATTAATATGATAAAGAGTACTAAAGGAAGTTTTTGTTTGTTTGAAAACTGTGAAATTGGGTGCATATGATGCCATTATACAATTTAACGAAGGACATCAAGGCTGCTTAAAAGTCTTAAATAAGCTGAACATTGAAAATTCGGGCACTTCACTATAAAGGGATACAAAAAAGTTGGATTACAATCGAATCAGGGAATTGAAACGTTATACAACACCTGTTAAATGTAAGGAAAGTTTTAAAAACCATTGGGACTTATCATAACTTATCACTAATTTTTACGGTTTTTCGGTATGTTAGAGCACGACTTCATATAAATATTTAATTATCAGTGTTATAATTGTGAGAGGGCATAAATCCTAAATTAGATTCAATTCATCATAATAAAATTTATAGAATTGAAATACTTCTATTTAAATTTTAGTTTTGGTGTTTTGTACAAGTGCCATTTTACTGCTACTTTTATGTATTTTTTTAGCTGAAATATTAAAACAATTTTTAATTAATGCAAATTTTCTATTGCATTTTAAATTTTTAACCATATCTTATAGAATAATGCATATAAAAAGTTATTTTTTCAATTATTTAAAAAAAATCCTCTTCGAAGGTAGGCGGGTTCACCTTAAGTTCATGGTATTGTTTTTATTGATGATCAGCACTTTCCTGTCATCATTAACGTTGTTCCTAATTCTTCAATGAACTTTTTTGTTATTGGTTGTGATTTTAAGCAAGCTAATTTGTCTATTATACCAAATGATGTTCGAACATTTCTGAAACTACACCAGAACCATTTATTTTGGCAATCAATAGAGATATTCTTAAATTTGATATTAGCAAATTCAAAGCAAACTGATAATGATGTTCAAATATTATTTTTGTCATAAACTACATAAGACAAAAACGACGAATATAGAACTAAACATAACGGTGACGAATGATGAGACAATTTATCTTTCCCTCAGACGGTTACCTTACACAGATCCTGACACTATAGGTAAACAAATTGACGAATGGATACAAAATGGAATTATTGAACCTTGTTCTTCAGATTACGTTAGCAAACTCCTTATCGTCCGCAAAAAAGACGGTAGTCCCCAGTATGTGCATTGAATTTTGAAAATTAAATCGAGTTTTAGTTCACCCTTTCGCTACCGGAGGGAGAAAAAAGAAGTGCTTCCCTGGGCCCGCGGCTTCTTACCAAGGAGTGTTACGCTGTGCCCAGACGATTTTAGATATTAAGCCTAATTCGTGAAAAAAGTTAATCTAAAATCGGCTATTTATTAAAATATTTTGGTATTTACATATAAAATTTAAAATGCATTACACTTAATATATACAAAAGAAAGAAAGATTTAATCGAAAATTGAATGTTTTATACATAAAATTACACAAAACATCATACTTTTAAGAAAATAAAAAATATGTTTACATATGTTACATAAATTTCATGGTATAAAGATGTACCATTATATAGAATATATAGATATAAAAGATAAATCTTATTTTGCTGTATGGTATATTTATAAAAAGAATTCAATTCATAGTACAACGTCACATGTCTTACACACATATTTTGACACTTCACGCAAGATTTTGAGCAAAGGGCACATCTTAGTCCTCTCCTCCCCTTTCTTTTACTTTAATGTCTATCTTCAGATTTGGATTATTTTCACTAACATTACTGTAAGATTCATTTATTATTTCGAAACTCTCAGTATCAGATAAATACTTTCTTTTCGTCATGAGTGTCGCTACAAATAAAAACCGACCTAATGAAACGAACAGCTGAGAATATCTGCTACCAAAAGCCCTAACCCTCATAAAGGATCATAATTTCTCCTTCGAACTTCTGAGAAGCAAACAAGAAAAGAAAAAAGCAAACCGAGAGCAAGTACACTCTTTAAATCATGTCATTACATTTAAAGAGCCGCTCCACAGCACGTGCTTTTAACAATTACTCCCCTCTTTCCTAGTAGCCAGAAGTGAAATCCAAGCCCATATCACCAAGGTCAACACTCCAAATAATCTATCTATATAGATTTCGTGGAATTGTATCATTATATAATAACATTGAAAAAATCAAATAAAATGTTCTCATCGAGCGTATCTCTATTGATACTCGGGACCGTAGAAGACACTCACGGAACGTATCGCCCGTGATACGCTGGGCAAAGGAGAGCCAACACGAGCGTATCGCCTGTGATACGCTGGGAGCGAACGGGTTAAGGATCATTATACTGTACCACTTACTGAGGATATCTTAGATAAACTTCAGGATTCAAGAGTTTTCAGAACTCTAGATTTACTTAACGTTTTTTTCCATGTACCGTTTAACAAACAAAGTCTCCCAAGTACTTCGTTTGTCACTCACAATGGTCAATTTCAATTTCTTAAAATGTCTTTTGGTCTTTCTACGTGTTCCTAAGTGTTCCAACACTTCATGAATTCAGTCTTCTGCCATTTAATTCTTTTCAGAATTGTTTTGACACATATGGAAGACATTGTTTTTCCAGCTAAAAATGAATCTGAAGCAGTAAATCGACTTAAAACAGTTTTAAAAATTGCTCGTGAATATGAATTGGACATTAAATATTCGTAAAAGTCAATTTTTACTCAGGAATTTGATTTTTTAGCCCATTTTATAGAAGATGGAAAACTTTTTCCGTCTTCGTTCAGCCTCTTTCTAAAACTAAATCAACTATCCATTACCCAGGACCTAAAATTACTATAGATATTCAACGTTTCTTAGGACTCACTGATTATTTCTATTAAAAATTTTCCTTTTTATTCTATTGTTGCAAAACTTCTGAATGACCTTCTTCGTAAAAATACCCACTTTCATATTGGTGTTAAGCAAAAAAAGATTCTTTTGACATTATGATTCATTTGCAATTTCAGAAATGTGTCTTAGAAATATATCGATGAAACTTAAAAACTAAAATAATCGTATATGCTGATGCATTGATTGACGGAATTGCTACTCTCTTGTTACAACGATCTCGTGATGACACTTTTTTTTTTATATCGAATAACATATTATATGTCCAAAAACACGCCAGAGTATGAAAAAAAATATTGTAGCAACCATCTGAAAGTTTTAGCAATTGTAGAAGCTCTTAGAAAGTATGAAATATCCGTTTCAGAAATTTCTTTCAAAATTGTGACCGATTGTTCTGCCTTTAATAAAACTATGAGTATTAAAAATTTAAATAGCACGTTGAACTCAAGCATTTCAGGACTATGAGTACACGATCTTGCATCTTTCCGTTTCCGCTATGTTGACTCTTTAAATAGGATTGAAATTTTAACTAACTAGTTTACTGATTGTATTATAGTACAAAAAATCACAGAAGCCCAAGAGCGCAATTCATGCATTCTTGCTATAAAATCTCACCTCAAAATAGACCTTACAAAATAATTATTGTGTTAAACATAATATACTATACAACTTTATTGCTGGTGCAGAAATCCTCTTTGTCTCTGATGAAATGCAACATCACATTTTCCAAAATGCTTACGTAAAAGCATATTTTTCAATTAAAAGAACACTTGAGTACATAAAAAATTAATATTATATACCTCAACTGCAATCCAAAATTGAAAAATATGTTTTCAACCGTGTAACGTGCTTTTTGAAAAGGGAAAAAAATGGAAATTGAAATAGTTTTCTCTATCCCCTTTCTAAAAATGACAAATCTCCCAACACTTACAATGTTGATCACATTGTCCCCTTTGGGAGTATATAAAAAGTAAATAATGGCAAAATAAAATAATAGAAAATGCATCATTGCACAAATTTGTCGCAACAATAAGAAATGAAATTGTCTGCTAATCTGCATTTTTCGTAGTATTATTTCATTTAACTCTATTTGTATCGGGATAAGAAATGCATTCGTCTTTTAATCTGTATTCCTCATGTTTTTATTTATTCCTTTTATTGAGGAATATACTTAATATAGATATTATATTTTGCAGAAATTTTGCCTAAGCAAGTCAGGAATAATTAAGTAATGTTTGTTTTGAGTATTCTAGATTTTTGAATATTACTCTGGTTTTTTTTTTCATGTTTGCTTTCTTCTCTGAAAATAGTAATAAATGTGGAATTTATAATAAGCTTTCGGAATAATACTAAGAATATTATTCTTTAAAATAAATATGTGCTTTAGTGAATGTTAAAATTTAACATGTGCTGATTTCTTAATTATTTTCATGAAGTACCTATTATACTCATGAAAGTCATTTGCAGTGTTCTCGACTACTAAATATTTTATTCCAGGTTGAAAACTAAAGTATTCTTTTGATTTAATCAGAAGTTTTTTAAAACATTATATATACGAATATATATATATATATATATATATATATGCTTCTTTATGAACTGAGTATTAGATATACGATAATATGAAGTTTTGATGCATTTTTTTATTAAAAAAAATGTGTGTCCTATTCATATTGGCACCAATGCTGTATGTCAAGTTTACACGGAAAATTTTGATTTTTTGTGAAATTAAGAAATAAATAGTTGTTTTTAAAACTATACATTTTTCTGTAAAAGAAAAAGAGCTGTTCGATTATTCGAATAGTAAATTTTAAAAGGGATTGTACGGTATTTGTGACGAGTATAATCGAAAGAGAATCATACAGTCTCTGGTATCGGAATAAGAAGAGAACCTGAGCCCCAAATCAAGATAATCCATCTGGTTACTTTGATACATAGTGGCAAGCATTAGAGTGCGGACATTACCAAAGCCTTGTTGGAAACGATAATTAGTGTCAGACTTGAGGAGGAAATCGGGGAGAGAGAGTGAGTGAGAGAGAGAGAGAGAGAGAGGGAGAGAGAGAGAGAGAGAGCGAAAAGAATGAGAGAAGAACAGCGGGAAATGGAATTTGAACTAGAAAGATAGAACACATGGGGTAAAAAACGTTCGTATAGTTTCGTAAATGACAAACCTGAAAACATGGCGTTCCCTGTCTTAACCAAGACCAAAGTTCGATCCAAAGGACAATAATATATCACTCTATTTATTCTTAGTGGCCACAGTAGCCTAGTGGTCATGGTCACTGACTTGCTTCTGACGGTTTTCTTCGAGTCATTGGTTCGATTCTTGATGCCACTAAAGAACCGCCCTGTAGCAGACACTGAGACACGTTAAATCCTTCGGGGCTCTAAGTCCTCCCATTGGTGTGGTGTGGAAGTTATTAGAGGAGGTACCAGCTCAGATGTCGTCCTCATCACTTGACCGAAGTTCAAAATTACGAGGTCCATCACCAATAGTCCTGGTGTTGCTTCTAGTGCGACTTTAATAAACCCAAACCTTGTCACTAAGGATTAGGTTTCCAGATTTCTCATGGTACTTTTTCCTGATATAAAACAGTCAATTTCTCAGGAATCAAAATAATAATAATAATAATTCAGCAACTACGCATATATAAAGGGTCAACGCATATATATTCAAATCATGTTCGGTGGAATTAAGGGAAAAAATTTATTCAGCTTCAGAAATGTCACGAGAAAAAAACAGGTTGGGACTTAGCTTATAAGACAAGTAATTGCTTTTAGGATTGATGGACTTGAAAAGAGCTCTTTTGAGACATCGAAAGATTTGGTCATCATGGACCAAGTAAAAAAGCTAATTCCCTTACAGAGAACACTTCCTGGATGAAATGGGTAAAATTAATATCTCCTTCGGAGCTGACAGAGAAACTGGATGAATATGAAAGCATCCAAACTGGATGCAAATCTTCTAATCTAGTAAATCATAGGGAGAAATGGAAAAACAAGTGAGATTAATTGTTTTACCAAGTAAAATAGTGGTTATGCAGAAAGGTGTATAGAAATCCGCAAAATAACCACCTTTCAACACCACTTGGAATTCAAGCTCAGTATTATAGGACCGAAGGTGTAAGGACATCCGCGAAGAAAACTTGTCGACATACAGAATGATTTTATTCAGTATTTACGATTCATCAAATAAACAGAACTAAGCCGAACCTATCAAAGCATTGCAATCATCCTTGCTAAGCCTAGCGAAGAACGGAAGTTTCCTGTCCTAACAACTAAATTAAGTGTTCTCATGCATGCAGGAACTAAACACGTGAACACTTACACGGGTGAGGACTGACTATCAGAAAATTGATTTATAGAAATTGGAGCTCAGATTTTGGTGATAAACGTATAATTCACCTGCGGTATTCCGTATGAGTGAGATGGACGCATAGAAATTATATATCAGCATTTGAGAGAAAGGAAATGGTGTATTGGGTACAGAGTCCATGGACCTGTACCTGTACCGTGCGCAGTATTGAACAAACTAGAAAGTAATCAGGACACCACTACTTATGAAGGATCAAGGGAAAATGTGCAAGTCAATAGTCTCCGAATCACCTCCGTTGAGAAAGTGGAAAATCCTTTCGTAGCTTCAGCGGAACTGATTCCGACAGAGTCTGTTAATGCGAAAGCTACTCAAGATAAAACAATATCATTTATTAAATTACGAAATTAGAATCGACTTCAGCTTTGGAGACAAGAAGGAAACAAAAAACACGCTCTGTTTTAAAGCAATGTTAAGTATCTTATTTTCGCTTGGCGTAGCCTTCCACACATTCATTCATCTAGGTTATCTTTCCTCACAGTACCTGCTGCGCGATTCTTCGGTATTTGCTGTGAAGCTTAACGAAATGATTGGCTGCGATACAGTAGTCAAACAATCGTATCAAGATGCATGGCGTTGGGGTTAGTGCATATTTCCACTAAGTTTATTTTTTTAATAATTACTTAAACGGAAGGAAAGATAATTAAGTGAGAAAAAATGGTTAATATAAATGTTCCATTCATAATTCGTGGATATTTCCATTAAATTTATTTTTTTAATAATTACATAAACGGAAGGAAAGATAATTAAGGGTGAAAAATTTTTTAATAATGTTCCGTTCATAATTCCTCTAGTTGTAGGCAGTTAAAAAGGATTAAAAATATAATATTTACCAAAAAAAGTGTTGGAGTGGTGGCCGCTCTCCTTGCTGCTTTAATATTAGAGGTGGGGGGGGGAATAATACTAACAGAATTGAAGGGAGAAGAATGCAAGTGGCAGTTCCGTTAGAGATGTGAGGTCTAATGAGTATCGAAATAAGAATTAGACTTAAGTTAAATACCGAATCAATTACTGCATAAAATGAAATATGTTATAGTACTTCCAACTCAAGTCCTTGACATCTAATTCTAAATCTCCTTTAATCTCTCTATCAGTTGCCTCTGAAAGACAGAACTATTTCATATAAAAACTTATGAAGCTCTTTTCTTATTTTATCTATTTGCATAAAATATTTATGAAAAATATACGTTGATTTGTTGAAAAACGTTTGAATCAATTAAACAATAAAATGATACCGGATGCCGCAATAAAAACTCGCATAATGGTTTATACAAATGTGCATGCAACAATAAAAAGGTGAGTATAAATTTTGTTCACTATTTTGCGAAGAGGTATAGAAGATACTTTTATTTGTGACTTATATTCTAAATCATTATGTTTTAAAATTCTTGTTTTTAACCACTTTTTAAATCACACGAAGTTCATTCACCTTCTCAGCTACATCATTGATACTTGTGTAACCAAAATACTTATTTTAATCCTTAGCTTTCCTGTCGTTTTAATTTCGCTGACACATTTGTGATTAGACTTCTACTAATTATTGTTTTCATTCTCCTATTAGATGTTTTATTTTTGAATGTTATAAATAATATTACAAAATATTCTGATACCCTATTTTTCGATTTCCGGCAATGTATGATTCCTTCCTTCCTTTCCTGAATAATATTCAGCTGGATTTATAAGGCTCCATGTTCAAACGGTTAAAATAAATCGTTTTGATGCTATTTTTAAATCGATTGGGTTTAAATCTCCTGCCAAAAACACGAGATGTAATGAGATTCAATTTAAGATTTAATTATTAACATGAGTATTCTAGATGTGAATGCCGAAAAAAACATTGATGTAATGTAATATGTATTCATATTTCTTTTCACTTACTTGGAAAGGTTTTCATTTTTTTTGTAAAAACACATTTTTGTTACTCATCATATTAATATTATACACATTATATCTTTTGTAAAATGCTTGTTCAGCTTCAGTATATGCGTGTGATCATTAGTAGAAATTGCAACCTTTGGTTCCCAATGAAAATTTAGGTGTGATAATTCCAGAAAAATGCTACTTTTTATTCTTTATTTCGATGAAGAACATGGAAAGCAAAAATGCTAATCGAACTTCATGGTTCCATGAAAAAGTTTTGCTGAAACTGGTTTGATGGTAACTGAGTAGCAATGAACAATGAAACGTTTTATTATTATAGATATGAATTGAATATTAATTTCTCTATTTTATACTTCGTCGTGGCATTAAATTTGATTTTTGACGAATTCATGAATAATTATTTCTTTGTGAGATTTATTATTTTATTTTGAAGCGATAATGAGAAGACGTATTTTAATTTATAAACAATATTCAAATGTGAATAATGTCTGTGATATTATAATTCCGATTTAAAGATGTTTAGTGGACTTTTCCACGGTACAGAGTTTTATAATTTTTATATTCAGATGTAATAAATATTTTGCCGTTTGAAATTTCCCAGAAAAAGTGAAACATTTATAAATCATTTTAACCACAAGCACATGTTTTTCTGTAGCCAGATACCCAATTATTACATAAGACTTTCGAATTTCTGTGAATTATACTTTTTTTTAGTAGTTTATGTTATTATAACTGGATTATAAAAGCTTATTCTTGTGATAAATAGTTTCACACAATTTAATGTATTTTTACCTCAAATTCTAAACGATTTAAAAGCATATTAGCTTTGTTTAAAAATGTAGTCTGATTATTTTTGTATCTGTTTAAAACTCTATATTAGAATTCCAATCATTTTATTTCGTCATTTTAATTATTAAATATTTGCCTTATAAAAAAAAAACGTTTTTTCGATACATACATGCATTGTTTAACATTTTTCCTAAATATTCGTTCCGTAAAATGATAAACACTTCATATAAAGTTTTAAAACAATAAATAGAATTTATACGCAGAACTTTTTTTTGTTTTCAACAAATTTATATAATTTTCAGATATGAATAAGAGAGTAAAAGAGAGTGAAGACTTTTAAAAAAAATTATATTTCTCTCTCTCTCTTTGCAAGGCTATATAAAAGAAACGATTTAATATAATATAATTATTTATATATTTCAAAATAAATTTAATTCTCAAATTAAAAAAATAAACAGAAACTAAATATCTACAGAAACTATATAAACAGAAAAAATAAACAGAAACTAATAAAAAATTTAACTTTAGTTCTTAAAAAATTACTTCATGAGCTATAGCATAGTTTTTATGAACAATATCATAGCATGATGTACTCTTTATATTCTTAATTGCAGTATTAAAGCAAAATTTTTGACTTCACAAATATTCGAAGTTTTTGTTTTGTTATTAAGTGGAGAAAACATGGATGTATATGGCTGCTATTAATTTTATTTTATTTGATGAACGTTTCTTTCTCACAAGAATATTTAAAAGGTAGTTCATACTTTTATTGGGCTTAAGCCAATGCTGTTGGGAAATTGATCCTATTATCGGGTAGAAATTTGAAATCCCGGATTGTATCTGTACACTTTCTTACATTCATGAAGCTTTCGATTACCTGGAGCTGGCTTACACCAATTTTGACATATATACGCATATTATTATGCTAGCACGCTACTTGACATTTAACTCAATGCCATTTTAATGTAACTCATCCTCTGCTTTACGTTGCACACAATTAATATCATCAATTCCAAATAAGGATAGTTCATTCTCATCACACCAAGTAATCTGTTTCCATGGCTCATCTGATCATCTGTCCAATCTCATGTTGCTTTGCTTAAGGAATTCATTTCCTGACATTGCTGTAGAATGTAGATCAAGAACGTGCTTATTTTAGATCTTAGTTCTGAATCTAAAATTTTACGATGTTCTTATTATTCTTGCTCACACAAACTCCTGGTGAATTCAAGTTTTTGATAGCTTCAAATGACGTACTTTTGTCTTTAAGGTACATAAATTTCAACATTTTGTCATTAACATCTTAAACTGTTTTTAAAAAAAATTCCGATAGCAAGGCAAATACAAATATAAAAACTGGACAGATAAAAGTGACTGAAGTCATTGTCTCAAAAGTTCTCTAACACGCCAATAAAGCGCCCTTTCTGAGTCGCCTTGAAGCGGTGCACAGCGACAGAGGTGGTCTCTATTCATTGTATTTGCTGAAAGGGAGAGAGTAGCCTGGGATAACAATGCGGTGGAGATGCGACCCGTCAGGAGACGGAGTTGAGCGTGCCATGGTCTGCTGGAAATGTCTTTTTACCTTCTTTTACCTACTTTGTTCTTTTTTTACTAATATTTCTTTCCCTAATAAAATGCAAATGAAATTTGTGTACTCCAAAAATAGTTAAACTTCCATCTACTTATCATGCAATTTCAACATTATATTCGTGCAATGCAGCAATCGTAGTTCTTTTTGTGAATGTCCAGTATTACCTTTGCTTGTTTTCATTGTTCAGTTATTTTTCAAAATATAAATTATATCATTATTCTATTGTCATTTAAATTGTAACAACATAAAAGTTCTTAGAATTTAAATGACAATAACATTCTAAAAAATTGTCAAAACTAACAATTAAATTTGTTTTGCTCAAAATATATATTAAATTTCTTTGAAGAACAAACAATTTAATAAAGGAAATAAGAAATTTCGAGAGTATGTATTTTAGGGAACAAATTTCATGATGTCCATTAAAGCTCATAATTCATTGGATCTTAGAACAATAACTGTGAATAGCTAATTAAGTTTAACGTTATGATTATCTAAATTTATACAAAAATGTGTTTCTCTTTGAGAATATTTTTAATTTTTCTAAAATAACAATGTTATTTGTATTTTTTTTAAAAATTAAGCTTCGAGTTTATTTCACACTGCTGGCCATTAAAGTAGCAACACCAGGAAGGAATGATCTGATGAACTTCAAAATCACACGAAAGAAAGAAGAGGTTTAGATTACAAATGATTAGTATTTCAGCGCATTTAAACGACGCAGGAGGGAGAAACGACATCTGAAGCACTGCATAAAAGAAACGTTGTGTAGTTAATTCCTCATTCGGAAAGCGCTTTGTAAGATTGGAGTTTTCTCAGAATATCGTGTTATGCCTCGAATAAGGAGAAGAAATGTTTACCAGCAAGTGTCGGAGTTCGATAGACGCAAGATTGTTGCCAATCGAGAGTGTGAATTATCGTTCCGTTATGGTGCACGTCACACTAGTCGAAATCTAACCACTGTCCTGTGAATATGGAATCAATGAGTTGCTGAGGGTCATACTGAATTGCATGTAGGATCTCCACGACCTCCTTGAACTAACGCCCGAAAGGACAGACATATTGTGAGGTCGACCCTGCAAAACAATACAACTAAATCACGAACCATTAGTTAGGAAATGGGCCTGTTTGCAGTACGCTCAGTATCCACTCATACTCTAAGACGAGGTTTGCAACAGCGTGGACTGTCAGCACCGTGACCATTACTTCGACTTCCCTTGACAATGCTGCATAGAGAGAGACGGAGACTTTGGTGTGCCAAATGGCAAATCAGGAGTGGCACAATGTTATTTTTTCAGCCAAGTGTCGGATCTGCGTGTAGTATTCTGATAGCCATATACGTATCTGGAGGCTCCGAGGAGACCTCTCGTCGCCTGCTTGCAATCGATATCTACATAGGGGCCCTGCATCTGGTGTGATGATTAGGGCAACCATTGGATACATGACATGCACATCTCTAGTTCGAATCAATGGTAATTTGAACGTAGAGCAGTATATTTCTGACATCTTACATCAAATGGTTGTACCCTATCTTTGAGGCCACCGATACGCCATCTTCCAACAAGACTACATGTTGCACGTCGTGCTCTGACTTTCAATTGTTGCCCTGGCTGGCGTGGTCTCCAGATCTGTCACCCTTTGAAAACATCTGGTCATGCGTTGCTCACCGACTGGCCCGCCATCCCTCTCCAGTTGATAAGGTTGCTGACATGTGGCATGGACTTGAAGAACAGAATGGAATGAGTTGCCCGTTTCTGACATCCAAACCCAGCTCGACTTCATGCCTCACCGGGTAAGGGGCATTTTAGCTGCCAGGAGTGGCAATAATTTCTACTAATTTCATACCTCTGCAAATCTTCAAACTACTTGCAAATGTAATCATTTTGTCTTCATGCCATACTGTTTACGTACAACAATTATCTTTTTTTCTTGCATTTGTTTTCCTTCGTGATGTTGCAATTTAAATGCCCAGCAGTGCATAAATAAATGACATGTAAAAAATTACATTTCATGAAGCACTTCATTTTCTAAAAATATGCTTTAGTTTTTATTAACGTCGCATTAGAAGCAACACAAGGGCTATTGGCGACGGACCTCGTAATTTTGAATCACGGTCAAGTGACGAGGACGACACCTGTTGTGGTACCCCTCTCTCCTAACATCCACACAACGCCAACGGGAGGACTTTGGCCCCAAAACAGATTTAACGTGCATCAGCCCCGGCTACACGGAGGATCTTTGGTGGCCAATTATCGAACCCGCCACTGAACGTAAACCACCGGCCGCAAATCCACGACCTTGACCACTAGGCTACCGCGGCCCCACTATAAACATGCAAAGTGGAGGGATGTAAAAATTTCAAAAATTGTGCTCATTTTTGGTCGCCATTATATATCATATTTTTCAACATCGTTATAAATAATTTTAATGAATTTTATTGTTTAATGTTCACTCTTTTGTAAATTCATTCTTTAGATTTTACTAGCATACACTTTATCTATTGCAAATAATCTCGTATAATTTGAAAATATGTTATTTTCATTCTATTTAAAAATTCGAAAATTTCTTCTCTACTTAATTGTATGTAATGATTTTCAATCTATAGTTCCATACTCGAAGAACATGGTTGAACGTTTGTGAATAAAGTGTCTCTTTACATTAGCAAAATGCATTCAAAAAAGATGACATTTTTATATATAAATACATTACATATTAGATTTTTCTCAATATATTTGATAAATATTTAAAAAAAATTATTCTTTGGATGTGTTTTATCAAATTTTGTTGTCTTTTGAAAATTTATACATCTTTTTGTACGCACTCGCTTTTTTCAATTTTAATTATATTTTATTTCCTATGCTGTGTCATTTCAATAAAGAAAGAAACAAGAGTATCAACTTAAATGTTTTTGTTTCAATACCTGCTAAGATAATACCAGGAATGTTATTTTTGTTACAGAATATTGGGAACAATAAAGCGTACGTTGTTGATGGTCTTATAATGCCGTTTGGATTGAACTCATTAAATAATAGCACAAAATGATTGAGTATTATGACACAGAGGAATTTTTATCATCAATAGTTGATTTTTCCTTCTTTATAACCTCTTTACCTCTGGCTGTGGAAGATGAGTGGGTGGCGTTGTTTCCCGTAGAGTCTTGGGTTTGAATCCTGATTACTCTACAAGACCAGTCGTGTAGCTGGGTTAAAGCACGTTAAATATACTTAGGCTCCAAATCTTCACATTTGCATGGTGTAAAAGTTTGGAAAGTAGGGTGCCAGCTCAAGTATCGTTCTCGTCACTTTACCATGATTCAAAATTACGATGTCTATCGTCTTCTCACCCTCGTTTTGCTTCTTAAAATAACATTAATAAATAATCAATCAATATTTCTTTTGGCCATTCACGTTCTTGTTTTGCTGGTAACAGGTCAATTGAAAAGTCCCCGACCTACCATAGTAAAACACATTTTTTTGGCACAATTAGTTTTTTTTTATTCAACATAATTCCCTTCAAGGGTAATACTCTGATTATAGCGACCCTCCAACTTTTCGATACCATTTTTGTAGTACGATTTGTCCTTTGCTTCAAAATAGGCCTCAGTTTCGGCTATCACCTCTTCATTCGACGAAAATTTCTACCCAGCGAGCATTCTTTTGAGATCTGAGAACAGGAAATAGTCGCTGGGGGCCAGATCTGGAGAATACGGTGGATGAGGAAGCAATTCGAAGCCCAATTCAGGGATTTTTGCCATCGTTTTCACTGACTTGTGCATTGTCTTGGTGAAGCAGCACTTTCTTTTTCTTCAAATGCGGCCGTTTTTCGGCGATTTCGTCCTTCAAACGGTCCAATGACGCTATGTAATAGTCGCTGTTGATGGTCCTTCCTTTTTCAAGGTAGTCAATGAAAATTATTCCATGCGCATCCCAAAATACAGACGCCATAACCTTGCCAGTCGACTGTTGCGTTTTCCCACGCTTTGGAGCGGGTTCATCATGTGCAGTCCACTCGGATGACTGTCGATTGGACTTCGGAGTGAAATGACGGAGCCATGTTTCATCCATTGTCACATATCGATGCAAAAACTCGGGTTTATTACGCTTGATCATCTTCAAACACTTCTCCGAATCATCAACTCGTCGTTGTTTTTTTTGTCAAAAGTGAGCTCGAGCGGCACCCACTTTGCACAGAGCTTTCTCATACCCAAATATTCGTGAATGATATGATGTACACGTTCAGTTGATATCATTAGAGTGTCTGCTATTTCATTCACTTTCAATTTATGGTCATTCAAAATCATTTTGTGGATTTTTTTTAATGTTTTCGTCGGTACCAACCTATTTTGGGCGTCCACTGTGTTCACCGTCTTCGGTGCTCCTTTCACCACGTCTAAACTTAGCATACCAATCCTTGATGGTTGATTTTCCTGGGTCAGTGTCCGTAAACTTGGCATCAAGCCAAGTTTTTGCTTCAACTGTATTTTTCTCCTTCAAAAAGCAATATTTTATCAACACTCGAAATTCCTTTTCATCCATTTTTTTCACAATAACAAAAGTTGCTTCACTCAAAATGCTATAATTCACAAACTAATGATCCGACAGCTGTCAAATTTATACACGCATCTTTTGAGGGTTAGGGCTAACTAAAAAACATATGGATTTAATTCTAGTAGCGCCATCTATATGTTAAGCCGGGGACTTTTCAATTGACCTGTTATATGGGATTTATGAGTTTGGATTAAAAATGGAAATAATTGGTTGAACTTTGTTGCTGTTACCTCTAGTCTAACCAGTGGCTACGACCAAATAACTATGAGACCAATGATGCGGAGAAAATCGATCACCGTAACAAGACCGATGATGAGGTCTATCTTCAACATACTCGGGCATGCAAGAAGATTGAACGCCTGATGCATAGTTCACAAATGACATTGGAAAATCTTTATATCATAAACTGTAACGTTTAATTTAAAAGTTCATTTAATTAATTTAATATTTGAGTGTTACAAAATCTGAATTATAAAATAAAAATATTGAAGAAGGCCTCCGTAAATTTAAGTATATGACTAATTAAAATTACAGAAATAAAATCTAAGCATTTCAACTGAGTGATTTCATTTGATTGTTTATTAACGCTTGCGTGAGTGGTATTTGAGTATTTGAATGAATTTATTATTCATTTTAAGCATTTGAATGAATATACCATCTCAGTTGATTAAAAACTTTTATTGTTTTGGGTTTACAAAACACGGATACATCACAAGAATACTTATAAGAAATACATAAAAGACATTTCCATAGAAAACACGCATACATACTCACGACAACTAGAGGAAGGGAAGAAATCTGTTTCTCAACGTAACCAGTGGTGGCGTTAGTAGTCCCGTTAAAGTTACAGTCATGGTGACTGTCACAGTCTCCCCCCCCCCTACTCCTGACCTGCCTCGACGAGGAGCCATGATGAGTTTTTCTTAGCCTGCCTCTTTTACGAAGAGGAGTTAGAAGCTTAGTAGATGAACCTTGTGAGGACGTAATGCTGAGGTGTAGACCCCAATAGGAACATCAGGATCTTCAGAATTAACCACCTCATATGTAGTAGGAGATCGTTGTCTGAGAATAACATTGGGACCATCTGTGCGTGGCATAAACTTTGATATTCTTTGTCGTGAAGAGAGCTACTCAATGAATATTTATTAAACTCAAACCATGTCATCTACGCTGAATTTATAGCCAAGCATACGATTTGTATTGGTGTATTGCTTACGATGGTCTTGTTTAGATTCTGCATGCTCCTTTAATTGTTTTTTCAGGGTGGCGAATCTTTTTAGATATGGAGTAATCTCTGCTACTAAGATATCATTATGGATGATACTTCTAATGTCATGTTTGATGTCATCAGTCGTCCGAAGTTCCCGACCGAACTGAAGAAAAGTCTCAGCTTGATTGGTGGTTTCACTTTTATGAATATTCATTGCAAAGCGAATAGCTGGAAGCTTCCCGGAACATTTTGTGTGATTGCCTGCAACTAGGATTGCAAGTCGAGGCTTTAGATCTCGATTTTGCCGTTCCCCTCTATTGGCTT
Organism: Nephila pilipes; assembly: GCA_019974015.1. Taxonomy (NCBI): domain Eukaryota; kingdom Metazoa; phylum Arthropoda; class Arachnida; order Araneae; family Nephilidae; genus Nephila; species Nephila pilipes. The sequence goes on from BMAW01132854.1 coordinate 368,579, forward strand.
GTGGGTGGTAAAATTGTGCTCCATTGTCGCTGATAATACGTCTGGGTAGGCCATATCGCAAAAAGACTTCTCCAAGAAGCGTGACAGAGCATTCTTTTGCCTTGGCGTTGAATAACTCAAATAGCTCAACTCACTTTTTTGTGTAATCCTCAACAATTTCAAATCCAATTTTTTCCGTCAGAAGTTCCAGTAAGTGACCAAACAAGCCTATAGCAAGAGTCTCAAAACGTTGACCATACAATGGAGTCTGCAGCAAACCAGATGATTTCTTATTAGACGATTTGTACCTGTTGCACTCATTACAATTTTCAACATAGTCTTCAATATACTTTCGCATTACAATGAAGTAATGCCTCTGAGAAATTCGATGGTATGTTCCATAAACTCCATAATGTCCAGCAGTTGGATAGTCGTGGTACTCTTGATGGAGTCGTGGTTCCGCTCATGAGAGGGGATCACTAGCTGGGTTTCTTCTAATTCAGAGTCAGGGGAATACCGAAATAAGAATCCTTGATTGGTTATATAATCATGGTTAGTCCAATTGGTATAGTTTTCATCTTTCGCGTGATTTTCAAAAGATTTTACAATTTTCTTAATGTCCTCATCTTTCAGTTGTTCTTCTCGTATGTCCGCAGTGCTACGACTAGGCATGTCGTTAGTCACACTACACTTTTCACAGAACACTTTCTTATGTCCACATACGGGTAGGAGTAACAAGTCTGCTATGACATTTGCTTTTTCTGGGATATATTCCACTTTCAGGTTGATTGACTGGAGTTGTAGGACCCACCTCGCTAGTCTACCTGAAGGTGATTTCAAGGTCAACAAGCCCCTTTAGGACTTGGTGATCAGATACTACAGTAATTTCTCGGCCCTCTATGTAACCTCGAGATTTGTTTAGAGCCCAAACAACGGCAAAGGCTTCCTGTTCGGTGGTGTAGTTTTTCTCAGCAGTAGTTAACAGCTTACTTACATATTCAATGGGATACTCTTCCTATCCTTTACTTTGCCTATGGCATAGTTACTAGCATCAGTGCGAAGAATGTAAGGTTTTGTGGCATCACTCTGTTTCAAAACGGGAGGACTGGTTCGAAGTTGTTTCAAAATTTGAAAAGAATTTTCTTCTTTATTTCCACAAGACCAAGCTCGATTTTTCTTAGTGAGATTGCTGAGAGGTCTGGCAACCTCTGAAAAATTAGGAATAAATCTTCTATACCACGAAAAGGGTTGCAGGAATGACTGCACCTGTTTTACAATCATGGGAGGAAGCATTTTCCAGATAGCTTAGGTTTTTCCAGGGTCCACTACCACTCCTAAACTTGTGATGCAGTGTCCAAGATCTTTCACTCTATCGCAAAGTACCTTTACTTCGATTTGCATGTAGTTTAAATAGCAAGAGTCTTTCAAATACAGCTCGAGGTCATCGATATGTCTTTCAAAGTTTTCTGACAGGATTATGATATCATCGAGGCTAGAAAGAATGAGAATATCCCTTAGGCCACTGCGGAACTTGTCAATCAGTCCCTTAAATGTGGCTCGGTACCGTTTTTAAGCCAAAAGGCATTCGAAGGTAGCGAGTTCCATATGGACACATAAATGCTGTTTTGTCTCTGTCAGAAACACAGACATTAATCTGGTGGTAACCTGATTGTAAATCTGTAGTTGTCATAAAAGGTGTATGCTTCGCTTCGTGAAGTAGGTCATCCTTTCTAGGTAAGGGATAAGAGTCAGCTGCCGTTCGCTTTGGGAAAGAGCATCACAGGCGCAGCATATGGGGATTCACACTATTCTATGACGTTCTGTCCCTAAAGTTTATCAAGTTATCTTTCATTGCTGGTGGTAACCTACAGCAGACAACAACGGAGAGACTGTCTCCGTTGTTGATACGGTGTTACATGAAGAGAGTGGGCCCTTCCCCTGTTTTAAAGACAGTTTCGTACATCTTCTGCAATGTACCCGATTCATTTCTCTGATCAGGCGTGAAACATTTACCTTCGTCATCGCACAGTAGGCATGTGTTTTCCTCAAGGTTAGGTCGGCTTTGGACTTCTTGGATAATTACTTCTTTAACAAAATCATAAGTTCGGTGGGGATGAATCACTAAAGAACCAGTTGCGGCGTTTGAGATTCGGAACAATGCCAGCATTTTGTAAAAAGTCCATCCTCAAATGTGCTCGGTTTTCTTTAGCATCAGGCAAAGCTATTAGTGGTGTACGGATGACTCGTCCTTCAAGTCTGATAACTATATTGGTTGTGATGACTCCCAGCTCGGACGTTTGGCCGTCATCAAATGACATAGAGAGTCGAGTCTTCTGAAAGTTGACTATATCTCTAAGTAAAAGGAGGTGTAAAGTTTCTACAGCAATGGTGTGACTAGCTCCAGTAACGGCGCATACAGTTCTTCATGTACCATTTAAAGCTAAATTCAGCACCGTACTTTGTTCGGGAATTGAAGAGCATGAATCCAAACTGATGTTGCAAAAATTTGCTGAGTCCTTATTTGGTGTTGGTTTGCAATTTGGATATCTGCATTTCGTAACACCTGGCTTACCGAATCCATAACACGATACCGGTGGTCTCTTTGATCTGTCATCAGTTTTCAATTTATCACCTCTACTCAAAGATGATGTAGAACTAGCTTGGTTATTTTTGTCAAATCTGCTATCAGGTGAACTTCTTTCCGGAACGTAAGGCTTTGAAGTGTTTTCTCTTGAATGGGTCGTCTTCTTTACTCAAGTAGTAGTATTTCAAATGCTGCAATGGATATTCAATTTGTTTGCTAATTAAGATGGTGACACCCACTCAAACCAGTCGTATAAGAAATGTTCTCTTTCTTCTGGAGGGACACGTCTTTTAATTTGATCAGATATGATTAAGTCCTTTAATTGGTTATAGTTTGCAAGTTTCAGTTTGTTTAGCCATTCTTCGAAATGGCATTTTATTTCAAAATAATAATCTCTCCATGTGCTGTCTTCAACTTTTTTGTGTTGACGGAAGAGCTGTCTAAATTTTACCGCAAAAAGCTTAAATCTCCTCAAAAGCATTTATTTGACAAATCTAAGTCCTGTACTTCTTCCGTTTCCCTAGAGATGAGTGTAGCTATGTCATTCGGTAAGGCTCCTATTAAATAAGCAACCCATTGGCTATTAGGTACTTTTAAAATTTTCAGCTTCCTCTCAAATAGTTTGAGAAATATCGCCATGTCTTCTTCTTTCGAGCTAAATCTGTAAAACAGCTTCTTCAATTCTAATTTCGGCTGCTCAGATGTGTCAGTGTCATTACTTTGCAGAACTCCAATTTTTAACTTCAAGTTGCAGTTTCAACTTCTGTAACTCAAAATCCATTTCAGATTTTCTTCTTTCCTATTATACCTCCAATTCAGCTTTTCTTCTTTCCTGATCTGCCTCCAATTCAGCTGTTTTTCTTTTCTATTCTGCCTCCTAATCAGCTTTCTTTCTTTCCTGTTCTGCTGTCTATTTGGTTTCTTTATTTTTCTTAAGCCGTTCTTCAATTATATTCCAGAGCAAATTCTAAATTGAAATTCCTTCATATTTTTCGAAATTTAAAATCAGTTGTCTTATATCCAAAATTTGTAAATCTTCTCCCACAACGAGTCCCATTTCCCAAATATATCTTCTCAAATACTCTGTCTGTCCTTTTGTGAAAAGGACCATTGATTTCTGTTATTGAGTTCAGTTTGTGATAAAAAGTTAAAAATTTCTTTTTTAAATTACTTTTTTAACTCACTGAAGCTGTGTGTGTGTAGGATTTTCCAGATAATTATCAAAATATTAATTGTATTTTCAAATGTACTGTAAAACCTGTTCCTCAAGTTCCTCGATAGATGGCACCACGAATCAGCGTCATGTGTTAGCTCACGCAGCGCCCCTATTCCTGAACAAAACTGAGAGACGTTTAGTTCTCGCTTCTCTCTCTTCTCTTCTCCTCTGCCCATCTCCCGATGAAGCTCAACTCTAAACGCCAGCGCGCATTCCAACGCTTATCGCCAACATGCGATAAAATTTGGCTGCCATCTATCCTTCTCCAATGAACTAGTTATTAGAAATATGTCAACCTGTACATAGCAGCTTTTGAAGATATTTTCACTCTTCATCTCTGCTTCTAATCAACGAAGTAAAACAACTTCAAGCCTTATTACTGAATTGGTATATAGTACGAAGTAATCTTAGAATCTCGTAATGGAATTATTCCCCTAGACAACCAGCCCTTTGCGTAAGAGCAAACCAATAGGGATTCGAGATGTACAATCACCCCGGTCTCTCTCTCTCTTACACACACACACACACACACACACACACACACACACACACACACATATATATATATATATATATATATATATATATATAATTTGAAAACACCTACTCTTTTTCTTACACGATAGATACATTCTTTAGAAAACAGTACAAAAAAATTCGTTTAAGAAAATACATGCGACATATGATGAATTTGGGGATATGTTCCACAACTTTAAGAAATCGTGCAAGACGAAAAAACTCTAAATATTTCCCCAAAAACAGTGCAAAAAAAGTAATAATGAAATCCATATTATATATTAAAAAACAAAAAAAAAATTCATTTTTATTACAAAAAAAAATTAATTAGTGTACAGTGAAAATTCAGTCTATAGGTAAATATAACATTCAAATTGAAATTAAGAATATAATTGCTAAGTAACATCTATTCATCTCCAATTGATAACAAGTGTGCACGTTTATTACGAACTCGTTCAAAAATGCTATCATCAGTAGGTGTTTCATACATGTCTAACACAACTGTCGGCTTTGCATAAAATGAAGAATTTCACTTTTTATTAACGGTCTCTTGGTTTTTGTTGTTGTTGTTGTTTCGAAGTCTGTTATAAGAGGAGTATTTTTTTTTTTTTTGGCTTCTCTAGTTGCTTAAATATTTCTTGATACCTTGCTACACAAAACTTAAGATTACGTTAAAATTTTAATGCACGCTCTATGCCAGGATCATGAGAAAGAAAATGTTGTTCCATATTTGCAACAAATTTTAAGCCCTCGAGAATTAAATCAGCTGTTAATAGTCGAGCTTCAACTTCGACTTCGTCATTATCGACTTTTTTATTATCATCAACTGTCATAAATTCGATCAAATCGTCTTGATCCTATGGGCTTTTTAGCATCAACACTTCGATGTCAGTCGTTTGCCTGCTGTTAAAAACTTCGCCACCAGTTGCATTTGATAGAGTTATAATTTCAGAATATACAGCTGATTTTTGTACTACGAAATTTCCACTTTTTTGCACGATTTTTGTACTACGAAATTACTTTTAACACATGCCGGAATTTTTCCCCCCCAATAAGTATTTAAAGCTGAAGAACGAAATGTTGTGTTTAATTTGAAGAACAACGAAATGAAGAAAAAAAAGTGATTATAAAATTTGGGAAATTCCCGTAACTCCAGAATACAAAATATTCAAATCATGAAGTAGACCAAATCACTCACACATGAGTGGGCATAAACAGATCATCTTTGGAATGCACTGAAAAATTAGATTTGAAAAAAAATATTTTTAGGATTCGTGCCAGAACAAAAAATTCGAGTAAGAAAGTATTTCGGTGAACCGTGTTATTTCAAAATTGTGTAAAAAAGAGTTCTCTCTGTCTCTTTTTATATATATATATATACTCCATAACAAAAAATTATCGCACCAAAAAAGAGTTGTCCGATTGTAACGAAATTTTGTATGCAAAGACATTTGGACCGAACATGCAAATTATTAAACTTTGGTGTCGAATGAATGGATACAGGTGTATATAAGAAGCAATTCTCAATCTGATGGCCAAATTTTCTGTTGCATTGCAAGTTAGGATACTTACGACTGAAAAAATGCCTCGCCGCAGGATTCGAGATCATTACGAGCAACCATCAGAGTTTGAAAGAACTCGTACCATTGAATTGAAAAAGGTAGGTTGGTCAAATCGGAGAATCGCTCGTCATTTGGGTCGAAGCGATGCGGAGATTAGAAGATGCTGCCAAGAATGGGTGGGCAATGGCAAATTTCAGCGTCATGATGGTAGCGGACGACATACGGTCACAGCAGATCGGGAGGATAGAGTGATTGACAGATCAGCTGTCACAGAGCCTGATTCATCGTTATCAACCCTCGGACGTGCGACCCGCACATGAGTGTCCACCATGACCATTCACGGTCGGCTGATAGAGCAAAATCTACTCTCGTACCAACCACCACGTTACCTGCCACTCCCACCAGCACACTGTCGATCTAGATTACAGTGGTGCTTGGCTCGATCAGGTTGAAATGATGCTGACTGGGGGTGTATAGTGTTTAGTGGCGAATCCCGCTTCCAACTGTGTCCTGATGATCATCGAAGACGTGTCTGGAGACACCAAGGGCAGCATGCCGATTCTGCTTTTACTATCGCACGCCTCACAGGCCCTCAACCAGGAGTTATGGTCTGGGGTGCCATTTCCCTTAATAGCTGGCCCCTTTGGTTGTCATTAGAGGCACACTTACAGCACAACGGTACGTCGATGACTTTCTGAAACCTGTTTTGCTTCCGTTCCTTTTGCAGTACCCTGGCGTTATTTTACAGCAAGAAAATTTCAGACCACCACATAAGTCACGTGTTGTGAATGATCTGTCTCACAGCTTGCCAAACACTTCCTTGGCCAGACAGATCTCGCTTCAATCTATCATGTCTGAGATATGATGGGAAGGCGACTGCATCTACCAGGGAACGTTGATGACCTGGCCCGAAATTTGGAGCAAATTTGGCAAGAAATATTGCAGGACACTACCAGGAAGCATTATTACTCTATGCCACGTAATGTGACAGCTTGCATCCAGGCTAGAGGTGGGTCAACACCTTTTTGAGTTCATTTGGTTGTAACTATGTAACTCTGAAATAAATCATTCAATGTTTCTGAAATTTTAATCATTTTCTATTCTATACATAATTTTTGTCTCCATCCGACAACTCCTTCTTGGTGCATCGTTTTGTTGTTGTTGTTGTAGAGTGTATATATATATATATATATATATATATATACATATATAATATATTTTGAAAACACTTTTCAGTCTAATTTATGTACAAGCTAAAAGTATTCATTAGGCATCATACCAAAATGAAAGTAACAAAATAGTAAGTTTTTCATTTACTCTTCTTGTATAAATACAGAAGATGTTATGGTTCATTGAACTTCACTGAAGTGCGAACACATTTAGTGAGAAAAAGGGAGAAATATAGCTCATTCAAGCAAAAGAGAAAAAAAATGTAACAAAATAAGTCTCAGTTTAAATGAAGATTATATATACACATGTTCTATCTCAATAAAGTAATACATAAGAGATACGATTTCAATTTGCATAAGAACAATTCTTGACATGATAGAATTATATGAAGAAGAATTCCATTTTAGAGCACTAGGTTGGAATCCGTTTTACTTAGAGAAAATTATTTAGCTCTTTATAATAACAAAATAATATTTGAATAATTCATAAAATATTATTAATATGTTTTCAGAATGGAATACCAGAGTTAAGAATATTTAAATAGTTTAGATATTAATATACACAAGAAATTAATACAAAAGTATTCAAAAGTTTCGTTTTAACACAATTATATAATGATAACATACAGTATCGGGTACACTTTCATTGGGTAACATATGAAAATGCATTCAAATAAATGTTTTAATGCAGTTTCGTTTTAGTAATTATAATAATTGAGCAATGTATTGCTTGAGACACACAAAACCAAGGAAAATATATGATTATATGCAGATTGAATCCTTTTTTAAAAGAAAATATACAGTTCGAATTAAGAATTAGAACTGTTTCAAAATAAAAAATTTTGTCACTTCGACAATTATGATTAAAAATCATTTGATTTTCAACTTGAAAATATACTTCCGATTCGAGATGAATCGTTAAAATTACAACTCTATTTATAAGATAAAAAATTGTTTACTTTCAAAATCAAGATAAACTTTAGATTCTAGAAAAATCATACAAGAATGGTTTCGAAATAGGAAACAGTGTCTTTTAGACAGAATCGATTCAAAGAATCGTTAAAATTATATTATTTATGAATGTAATTCCAAAGGATCAAAGTGATCTATTCTAACTATCTTTAAAATTTATGAAGTAAAAATAACTTATCCTGTGATAAAATCCGCCGCTCCACCGCTTTCGGGTGCCAATTTTATAACGTCACATGCGTGAGTGAAATGCATTTTGAGCATTTGAATGACAATATCATCTCAGTTGATTAAAACCCTTTTATTTTTTTGACTTCACAGCCCACGGGTACATCAAAAGAATACTTATAAGAAATGCATAAAAGACATTTTCACCACAAAACACGCAAACACACGCGCAACAACTAGAGGAAGGGAAGAAGTCTCTCTTTCTCAATCTCACCTCTGGTGGCGTTAGCAGTCCCGTTACATTTAAAAGTCATGGGGACTGTTACAAAGTTCCTTTTAGAAGCGCAAAACGAGGGCTATTTGAGATAGACCTCGTGATTTTGAACTTCAATCTAGCAAAGAGAACACCTGAGCTGACCCCTCTCGCAAACTTCCACATCACGCTTACGGTAGGATTTTCAACCTCGTCAGATTTAACGTGCACCATCCTCGCTACACGTTGAGTCTTTTGAGGAATCAGAATTCGAACTGAAAATTCGGAGGGCAGCGAGCTCGCGATCAAGACTACTCGGCTAATTCGCTTATCTAAGCATTTCGATATCTACATTTTATTTGATTAATAAAATTGTTCTTCATGAAACAAAATAAAACTAATACAATTCGTTATACTCAAAGGATCATAATGTCTGTCTAACATGTATGTTGTTATAATTATAGCAATTAACACAGAAATTGCTTGAGTGGTGTTATTAACAATGTTCTAAATCCAAATAACTGAAGAGCAATATTTCTTCTCGAATTCTGCATTCAAGAAAGGCCAGTAATATCAAGCCTTTTAAAAAACTCAAAATTAAAAAAACGTGTTCTTTATATATATAAATATAATTCCATAAGTATAAACATTAAGAACATAATCTAGTAGACATTTTGAAATCTGGTAAGATTGCATTGCTAATCTTATGGAGTCACTAATTTGTTTCTAAAATATTGCTGCTAAAAGAGTGCAATAAAGTACTTCTAAAAAAGCAAAGGAAATGAAAAAAAATCTTTCTGATTGAATTTTTCAACGCTTTCAGAAATTATTCGTATACTTTTTAAGTATTCGGAAATTCAGAGACAAATCACTAGATGGTTTGGTTGGTTTTATGGTCGCACTGGAAGCAACACGACGGTTCTTGGAGATGGACCTGATTATTTGAAACTCGGTCAAGTGATGAAGACGACATCTGAACTGGCACACCCCCTACTAACTTCCACACCACGCCATTAGGAGGACTATGTGAGCCTCAATAGATTTAACTTGAATCAGCCCCGGATACATGGCGAGTCTTTAGTGGCATCAAGTCTCGAACCCACGACTCGATGAAGACTGCCGGTCGCTAGTCCACGATCATGTCCACTAGGCTACCACCACCGACAAATCACTAAAATGGGTTTGAAAATAATTTTAATAACGAAAGGAAAAAATAGTAAATAAGTTGAAAACTGTTTTTCTTCTCAATTGTTTCCTTTTTATAGTTTCATTCTTTCTTTCTCTCTCTCTCTCTCTCTCTCTCTCTCTCTCTCTCTATATATATATTCCTTCGCGCCGTAGCGCGCAGCATACGCGCGCTGCGCAAAATTTCACCTCAAAATAGACCTTACAAAAATAATTATTGTGTTAAACATACAAATTTATACAAATATTACATTTATATACTATACAAATTTATTGCTGGGTGCAGAAATCCTCTGTCTCTGATGAAATGCAACATCATTTTCCAAAATGCTTACGTAAACATATTTCAATTCAAAAGAACTTACTTGGTACATAAAAAAAATTAATATATACCTCAACTGCAATCAAAATTGAAAATATGTTTTCCCAACAAATGTAACATTAACTTTTTGAAAAGGGAAAAAAAATGGAAGTGAAATAGTTTTCTCACTACAAAATGGCAAATCTCCCAACACTTACAATGTTGATCACATTGTCCTTGGAATTATATAAAAAAATAAAATAATGGCAAATAAAATAATAGAAAATGCATCATTGCACAAATTTGTCACACCAACAGCAGGAGGACAGAAATTGTCTGCTAATCTGCATTTTTCGTGATATTTCATTTAACTTCTATTTGTATCAGGATAAGAAGAAATGCATTAGATCTTTTAATCTGTATTCCTCATGTTTTTTATTTATTCCTTTTATTGAGGAATATATATTCATACAGATATTATATTTTGCAGAAATTTTGCTAAGCAAGTCAGGAATAATTAAGTAATGTGTTTGTTTTGAGTCTCTGATTTTTTGAATATTACTCTGGTTTTTTTTTTTTCATGTTTTGCTTTCTTCTCTGAAAAATAGTAATAAATGTGGAATTTATAATAAATTTCGGAATAATACTAAAGAATATTATTCTTTAAAATAAATATGCTTTTGATGTGAATGTTAAAATTTAACTGTGTGCTGATTTCTTAATTATTTTCGCTGAAGTACCTATACTCCATGAAAGTCATTGCAGTGTTCTACGACTTCACTAAATATTTTTATTCCAGGTTGAAAACTAAAGTATTCTTTTGATTTGATGAAGTTTTTTAAAACATTATATATACGAATATATATATATATATATATGCTTCTTTATGAACTGGTATTAGATGCCGATAAACCTGAAGTTTGATGCATTTTTTTTATTAAAAAAATGTGGCAGTCTCTTCATGGTAAAATGCTGTATGTCAAGTTTGGAAAATTTTGATTTTTTTTGTGAAATTAAAAGAAATAAATGGTGTTTTAAAACTATACATTTTTCTGTAAAGAAAAGAGCTGTTCGATTATTCGAATAGTAAATTTTAAAGGATTGTACGAGGTATTTGTGACGAGTATAATCGAAAAGAGAATCATACAGTCTGGTATCCAGGAATAAGAAGAAGACCTGAGCCCCAAATCAAAGATAAATCCATCTAGTTACTTTGATACATAGTAGCAAGCATTAAATTGCTTGTGGACATTACAAAGCCTTTTTTGAAACGATGTTAATGTCAGACTTGGGGAGGAAATCAGGAGAGAGTGAGTGAGAGAGAGAGAGCGAAAAGTGAGAGAAGAACAGCGGGAAATGGAATTTGAACTAGAAAGATACGAACACATGGGGTAAAAAAACGTTCGATAGTTTGCATGAAATGACAAACCCTGAAATATGGCGTTCCCTGTCTTAACCAAGACCAAGTTCGATCAAGGACAATAATATATCCTCTATTTATTCTTAGTATTACAGTAGCCTAGTGTAGTCTTGACTTACTTCTGACGGTTTTCTTCCGGTCATTAGTTCGATTCTTGATACCCACTAAAGAACCGCCCTGCTTAGCAGACACTGGACATTAAATCCTTCGAATGAAGTCTCCCATTGGTGTGTGTGGAAGTTAGAGGAGGTACCAGCTCAGATGTCGTCCTCATCGCCGGCCGAAGTTCAAAATTACGAGGTCCATCACCAATAGTCCTGGTATTGCTTCTAAAGTGCGACTTTGTAAACCCAAGCCTTGTCACTAAAGTTAGGTTTCCGTTTCCTCATGGTACTTTTCCTGATATAAAACAGTAAATTTCTGGGAATCAAAATAATAATAATAATAATTCAGCAACTACGCATATATAAAGGGTCAACGCATATGTTAATCATGTTCGGTGGAATTAGGGAAAAAATTTGACTATTTCAGAAATGTCACGAAAAAAAACAGGTTGGAACAGCTTATAAGACAAGTAATTGCTTTTTAGGATTGATGGTCATCATGGACCAAATAAAAAAGCTAATTCCCTTACAGAAGTACTTCCTGGATGAAATGGGTAAATTAATACATCTCCTTCAGGAATGACAGAAGCTTTGGATGAATAGCAAGCATCAACTGGGTTGGAAATCTTCTAATCTAATAGTAAATCATGAGGAGAAATGGAAAAACAAGGTAGAGATTAATTGTTTTGCCAAGTAAAATAGTGGTTATGCAGAAAGGTATAGAAATCCGCAAAACAACCACCTTTCCAACACACTTGGAATTCAAGCTCAGTATTATAGGACCGAAGGTGTAAGGACATCCGCAGAAGAAAACTTGTCGACATACAGAATGATTTTATTCAGTATTTACAGTTAATCAAATAAACAGAACTAGAAGTCGAACCTATCAAAGCATTGCAATCATCTCCTTGCTAAGCCTAGCGAAGAACGGGAAGTTTCCTGTCCTAACAACTAAATTAAAGTGTTCTCCATGCATGCAGGAATAAATACGTGTTTCTTACACGGGTGAGACTGACTATGAAAACGGTTATAGAAATTGGAGCTCAGATTTTTTTGGTGATAAACGTATAATTCTGCGGTATTCCGTATGAATGAGATGGACGCATTAAATTATATCAGCATTTGAGAAAGAGAAATGGTGTAATGGTGCAAGTCCATGGACCTTGTACCTGTACAAATACGCAGTATTGAACAAACTAAGTAATCAGGACACCACTACTTATATGAAGGATCAGGAAAATGTACCGTCAATAGTCTCGGAATCCTCGTTGAGAAAGAGTGGAAAATCCTTTCGTAGCTTCATGGAACTGAGTTCCGACAGGAGTCTGTTAATGAAAGCTACTCAAGATAAAACAATATCATTTATTAAGTGCAATTAGAATCGACTTCAGCTTTGGAACAAGAAGGAAACAAAACACGCTCTGTTTTAAAGCAATGTTAAATCTTGTGCACAAACGTAGCCTTCCACACATTCATTCATCTAGGTTATCTTTCCTCCACAGTACCTGCTGCGCGATTCTTCGGTATTTGCTGTGAAGCTTAACGAAATGATTGGCTGCGATACAGTGATCAAACAATCATGTATCAAAGATGCATAGCGTTAGAGGGTTAATACATATTTCCACTAAGTTTATTTTTTTTTAATAATTACTTAAACGGAAGGAAAGATAATTAATTAAGGAAAAAAAAATGGATTTAATATAAATGTTCCGTTCATAATTCGTGCATATTTCACTCTAAAATTTATTTTTTGATAATTACATAAAACCGGAAAAGAAAGATAATGATTAAGTGCGAGAAAATGGTTAATATAAATGTTCCGTTCATAATTCATGCATATTTCCACTACAGTTATTTTTTAATAATTACATAAACGGAAAGAAGGATAATTAAGTGAGAAAAATGGTTAATATAAATGTTCCGTTCATAATTCATGCATATTTCCACTCAATTTATTTTTTTAATAATTACATAAATGGAAGGAAAGATAATTAAATGAGAAAAAAAAATGGTTAATATAAATGTTCCGTTTATAATTCGTGCATATTTCCACTAAATTTATTTTTTTAATAATTACATAAATGGAAGGAAAGATAATTAAGTGAGAAAAAATGGTTAATATAAATGTTCCATTCATAATTCATTGGATGTTCCATTAAATTTATTTTTTAATAATTGCATAAACGGAAGGAAAGGTAATTAAGGGTGAAAAATTTTTTCAATAATGTTCGTTCATAATTCACTCTAATTTGTGAGCGGTTAAAAGGATTAAAAATATAATATTTACCAAAAAGTGTTGGAGTGGTGGCCATCTCCTTGCTGCTTTAATATTAGAGGTGGGGGGGGGGGGGATAATACTAGCAGAATTGAAGGGAGAAAGAATGCATTAGCGGTCGTTAGAGATACTTAGTCTAGCTAGGTATCGAAACTAAGAATTGAGCTTAGAGATTAAATACCGAATCCAATTACTGCATAAAATGAAATATGTTTATAGTACTTCCAACTCAGTCCTTGACATCTAATTCACAAATACTCCTTTTAAATACTCTCTATCGAGATTTACTCGAAGAATGAGAACTATTTCATATAAAACTTATGAAGCTCTTTTCTTATTTTATCTATTTGCATAAATATTTATAAATATATACGTTGGATTTGTTGAAAAAACGTTTGAATCAATTTAAACAATAAAATGATACCGGATACCGCAATAAAAGCGCTCGCATAATAATGGTTTATACAAATGTACGTACAACAATAAAAGGTGAGTATAAAATTTTGTTCACTATTTTGCGAAAGAGGTATAGAAGATATACTTTTATTTGTGACTTATATTCCTATACAAATCATTATGTTTTAAAATTCTTGTTTTTTAACCACTTTTAAAATCACACGAAGTTCATTCACCTTCTCAGCTACATCATTGATACTTGTGTAACCAAAATACTTATTTTAATCCTTAGCTTTCCTGTCGTTTTAATTTCTGCTGACACATTTGTGATTAGACTTCTACTAATTATTGTTTCATTCTCCTATTAGATGTTTTATTTTTTGAATGTTATGGAATAATGTACAAAATATTCTGATACTATTTTTCGATTTCCGGCAATGTATGATTCCTTCCTTCCTTTCCTGAATAATATTCAGCTGGATTTATAAAAGTCCATGTTCAAACCCAGTTAAAATAAATCGTTTTGATGCTATTGCAAATCGATTGGGTTTAAATCTCCTGCCAAAGAAACACGAGATGTAGTAAAGGATTCAATTTAAGATTTAATTATTAACACGGTATTCTGAATAAGAATGCCGAAAAAAACGTCAGTGGCAATGTAATATGTATTCTATTTCTTTCACTTACTTGGAAGGTTTTTTTCATTTTTGTAAACACATTTTGTTACTCATCATATTAATATTATTATACACATTATATCTTTTTGGCAAAAATGCTTGTTCAGCTTCAGTATATGCGTGTGATCATTAGTAGAAATTGTGCTGGTTCCCAATGAAAATTGGAATTGTGATAATTCCAGGAAAAAATGCTACTTTTTATTCTTTATTTCGATGAAGAACATGGAAAGCAAAAATACTAATCGAACTTCATGGTTCCATGAAAAAGTTTTGCTGAAACTGGTTTGATGGTAACTATGAAACTAACAATGAACAATGGTGATTTTATTATTATAGGTATGAATTGAATATTAATTTCTCTATTTTTATGCTTCGTCAGTGGCATTAGATTTGATTTTGACGAATTCATGAATAATTATTTCTTTGGCCAAAGGATTTATTATTTTATTTTGGAAGCGAAAATGAGAGACGTATTTTAAGCCTATATAACTCATGTAAATAATATAGCAATAATACTGCCTTTGCCGCGTACCAGAACTTTTTTTGTTTTTTAACAAATTTATATAATTTTCAAGATATGAATAAAGAGAGTAAAAAATAGGTAGAAGACTTTTAAAAAAAATTATATTTCTCTCTCTCTTTGCAAGGCTATATAAAAGAAACGATTTAATATAATATAATTATTTATATATTCAAAATATTGGTCTCAAATTAAAAAAATAAACAGAAACTAAATATCTACAGAAACTATATAAACAGAAAAATAATGAGAAATATCAAAAAGAGATTTAACTAGTTCTTAAAAAGTACTTCATGAGCTATAAGCATGGATTTTTTATAGGAACAATATCATAGCATGATGTACCCTTTATATTCTTAATTGCAGTATTAAAACAAAATTTTGACTTCACAAATATTCGAAGTTTTTGTTTTGTTATTAAGTGGAGAAAACAGCGGATATGTGGCTGCTTCGTGAATTTTGTTTTATTTGGTAGACGTTTCTTTCTCACAAGAATATTTAAAAGGTGGTTCATACTTTTATTGGAGCCAAGCCAGTGCTGTTGGAAATTGATCCTATTATCGGGTAGAAATTTGATCCCGGATTGTATGTATCTGTACACTTTCTTACATTCATGGCTCGATTACCCCACCGTTTGGCTTACGCAATTTTGACATATATACGCATATTATTATACTAGCACGCTTCTTGACATTTAACTCAATGCCATTTAATGTAACTCATCCTCTGCTTTACGTTACGCACAATTAATATCATCAATTCCAAATAAGGATAGTTCATTCTCATCACCAGTAATCTGTTTCCATGGCTCATACAATTAAATCTGTCCAGTCTCATGTTGCTTTTTGTAAGATTCATTTCCTGACATTGCTTTAATAGAATGTAGATCAAGAACGTGCTTATCTTAGATCTTAGTTCACCAGATCTAAATTTACGATGTTCTTAATGTCTTGCTCACTGACTCTGGTGAATTCAAGTTTTTTTTTTTTTTTTTTTTTTTTTTTTTTTGATGGCTTCAAATGACGTACTTTTGTCTTTAAGATTACATAAATTTCAACATTTGTCATTAACATATAAACTGTTTTTTAAAAAAATTCCATTAGCAAGCAAATACAAATATAAAAACTGGACAGATAAAAGTGACTGAAGTCATTTGTGTCTCAAAAGTTCTCTAACACGCCAATAAAGCACCCTTTCTGGAGTCCTTGTGAAGCGGTACTGCAGCGACAGTGGTCTCTATTCATTGTATTTGCTGAAAGGGAGAGGCCTTCACCAGGATAACAATGCGGTGGAGATGCGACTTGATCAGGAGACGGAGTTTAGGCGTGCCATAGTCTGCTGGAAATGTCTTTTTACCTTCTTTACCACTTTGTTCTTTTTTACTAATATTTCTTTCCCTAATAAAGTACAAATGAAATTTGTGTGCCTCCAAAACTCGTTAAACTTCCATCTACTTATCCTTTTAGTTTCAACTTGCCATTATTCATTTAGTACAGCAATCGTAGTTCTTTTGTGAATGTCGAGTATTACCTTTGCTTGTTTTCATTGTTCAATTATTTTTCTTTATCTCATTATATCATTATTCTATTGTCATTTTAAATTAGCAACAACATAAAAGTTCTTAGAATTTAAATGAAAAGCAGCCTTGCAATCTAAAATTATCCAAAACTAACAAAATTAAATTTGTTTTTTGCCAAAATATATAATAAATTTCTTTGAACAAACCATTTAATAAAGGAAATAAGAAATTTCCAGTATGTATTTTTGAGACAAAATTTCATGATGTCCATTAAACTCATAATTCATTGGATCTTAGAACAACAACTGTGAATAGCTAATTAAGTTTAACATTGCAGTTAATAAATTTATACAAAACTGTTCTCTTTGAGAATATTTTAATTTTTCCTAAAATAACAATGTTATTTGTATTTTTTTTAAAATTAAGCTTTGAGTTTATTTCACACTGCTGGCCATTAAAGTAGCAACACCAGGAAGAATGATCTGATGAACTTCAAAATCACACGAAAGAAAGAAAGAGGTTTAGATTACAAATGATTGGTATTTCCAGCGCATTTAAACGACGCAGGGAGGGAGAAACGACATCTGAAGCACTGCATAAAACGTTGTGTAGGTGTTCCTCATTCGGAAAGCGCTTTGTAAGATTGGAGTTTTCTCAGAATATCGTGTTGTATGCCTCGAATAAGGAGAAGAAATCATTTTACCAGCTTAGATGTCGGACGATTCCGATAGACGCAAGGGTGTTGCCAATCGAGAGTGTAGATATCGTTTCGTTATGGTGCGTCACTAGTCGAAATCTAACCACTGTCCTGTGAATATGGAATCAATAATGAGTTGCTAGGGTCATACTGAATTGCATAGGATCTCACGACCTCCTTGAACCTTAACGCCCGAAAGGACAGACATGTTGGCTGAGGTCGGCCCTGCAAAACAAGCTAGCTAAATCACGGGCAAACAGTTGCGATAGGTACCTGTTTGCAGTACGCTCAGTATCACTCATACTCTAAGACGAGGTTTGCAACGGCGTGGACTGTCAGCACCGTGACCATTGCTTCGACTTCCTTGACAATGCTGCATAGAGAGGGCGGAGACTTTGGTGTGCCAAATGGCAAATCAGGAGTGTACAATGTTATTTTTTCAGCCAAGTCTCAGACTGCGTCTTGAATATTCAGTAGCCATATACGTATCTGGAGGCTCGAGGAGACCTCTGTCTCTGCTTCATGCAATTGTCTACACCCAGGGGCCCTGCATCTGGTGTGATGATTAGGGCAACCATTGGATACATAACATGCATCTCTAGTTCGAATCAATGGTAATTTGAACGTAAGACAGTATATTCTGACATCTTACATCAAATGGATTGTACCTATCTTTGAGGCCACCGATACACCATCTTCAACAAGACTACATGTTGCGTCGTGCTCTGACTTTCTCGAGGTGTTGCCCTGGCTGGCGTGGTCTCCAGATCTGATACACCCTTTGAAAACATCTGGTCATGCGTTGCTCACCGACTGGCCCCACCATCCTCTCAGTTGATAGATTTGCTGACATGGCATGGACTTGGAAAGAGCAGAATGGAATGGAGTTGCCCGTTTCTGACATCCAAACCCAGCTCGACTTGTACCTCTCACCGGGTAAGGGCATTTTTTAGCTGCCAGGGTAAGCAATAGTTTCTACTAATTTTCATACCTCTGCAAATCCTTCAAACTACTTGCAAAATGTAATCATTTTGTCTTCATGCCATACTGTTTGCATTACAACAATTATCTTTTTTTTATCTTTACCACATTTGTTTTCCTTCGTGATGTTGCAATTTAAATGCCAGCAGTGCATAAATAAATGACATGTAAAAAATTACATTTCTATAAACACTTCATTTTCTAAAGAAATATGCTTTGGTTTTATTAACGTCGCATTAGAAACAACACAAGGGCTATTGGCATTGGACCTCGTAATTTTGAATCACGGTCAGTGACGAGGACGGAAACACCTGTTGTGTACCCCTCTCTCCTAACATCCACACAACGCCAACAGGGAGGACTTTTAGGCCCCAAAACGAGTTAGACCATCCAAGCCCCGGCTACGGCGGATCTTTGGTATTGAATTATCGAACCCTCACTGAACGTAAAACCACCGACGCTAATCCACGACCTTGACCACTAGGCTACCACGGCCTCTATAAACATGCAAAGTGGAGGATAAAATTTCCAAAAAATTGTTCTCATTTTTGGTCGCCATTATATATCATATTTTCCAACATCGTTATAAATACTTTAATAGATTTTATTGTTTAATGAAATTTCACTCTTTTGTAAATTCATTCTTTGATTTTACTAGCATACACTTTATCTATTGCAAATAATCTCGTATAATTTGAAATAATATTGTACTGTTCTATTTAAAGATTCGAAAAATTTCTTCTCTACTTAATTACCGTGTAATGATTTTTTCAATCTATAGTTCCATACTCGAAGACATCAGGTTGAACGTTTGTGAATAAAGTGTCTCTCTTTACATTGTAAATGCATTAAAAAAGATTCAGCATTTTCATGTAAATACATTACATAATAGATTTTTCTCAATATATTTGATAAATATTTAAAAAATTTATTCTTTGGATGTGTTTTATCAAATTTTTATTGTCTTTTGCAAAATTTATACATCTTTTTTGCTTTTTGCCTCGCTTTTTCAATTTAGTATATTTTTATTTCCTATGCTGTGTCATTTTTTTTCAATAAAGAAAAAGAAACAAAGAGTATCAACTTAAAAATGTTTTTTGTTTCAATACCTTCCTAAGATAATACCAGAATGTGTTATTTTGATACAGAATATTGGGAACAATAAAGCGTACGTTGTTGATGGTCTTATAATACCGTTTGGTTGAACTCATTAAATAATAGCACAAAATGATTGGTATTATGACACAGAGGAATTTTATCATCAATAGTTGATTTTCCTTCTTTAACCTCTTTACCTCTGGCTGTGGAAGATGAGTGGGTGGCGTTGTTTCCCGTAGGGAATGCAGGTTTGAGTCTGATTACTCTACAAGACCAGTCGTGTAGCTGGGTTAAAACACGTTAAATATGTAGGCTCCCAAATCTCCATTTGCAGTGTAAAAGTTTGGAAAGTAAGTGCCAACAAGTATCGTTCTGCGTCACTTTACCATGATTCAAAATTACGATGTCTATCGTCTTCTCACCCTCGTTTTTGCTTCTTAAAATAACATTAATAAATAATCGAAAATCAATATTTCTTTTTTTGGCCATTCACATTCTTGTTTTGCTGGTAATAGGTCAATTGAAAAAGTCCCGGCTTACCATAGTAAAACACATTTTTTTTTACAGCACAATTAGTTTTTTTATTCAACATAATTCCCTTCAAAGGTAATACTCTGATTATATGACCCTCCAACTTTTCGATACCATTTTTGTAGTACGGTCCCGTCTTGCTTTAACAAAAAATAGGCCTCGAGTTTCAGCGATCACCTCTTCATTCGACGAAAATTTCTACCAACGAACCTTTTGAGATCTGAGAGCAAGGAAATAGTCGCTGGGGGCAGATCTGGAGAATACGGTGGATGGGAAGCAATTCGAAGCTGATTCAGGGATTTTGCCATCGTTTTCACTTTGTTATTGCATTGTCTTGGTGAAGTAGCACTTTCTTTTTTCTTCAAATGCGGCCGTTTTTCGGCGATTTCGTCCTTCAAACGGTCCAATGACGCTATGTAATAGTCGCTGCTGATGGTCCTTCCTTTTTTCAAGGTAGTCAATAGAAAATTATTCATACGCATCCCAAAATACAGACGCCATAACCTTGATCGACTATTTACGTTTTCCACGCTGGAGCAGGTTCATCATGTACAGTCCGCTCGGATGACTGTCAGTTGGACTTCAGGTGAATAGTGGAGCCATGTTCATCCATTGTCACATATCGACGCAAAAACTCGGGTTTATTACGCTTGATCATCTTCAAACACTTCTCCGAATCCTCAACTCGTCGTTGTTTTTTTCTTGTCAAAAGTATTGAGCTCGAGCGGCACCCACTTTGCACAGAGCTTTTCTCATACCCAAATATTCCGTGAATGTCACCAGTGTACACGTTCAGTTGATATCGATAGAGTGTCTCTTCATTCACTTTCAGATATGATTCATCAAAAAAATCATTTTGTGGATTTTTTTTAATGTTTTCGTCGGTACCAACCTCTTTTTGGGCGTCCACTGTGTTCACCGTCTTCGGTGCTCAACTCACCACGTCTAAACTTAGCATACCAATCCTTGATGGTTGGTTTCCTGGAGTCAGTGTCATAAACTTGGCATCAACCAAGTTTTTGCTTCAACTTGTATTTTCTCCTTCAAAAAGCAATATTTTATCAACACTCCGAAATTCCTTTTCATCCATTTTCACAATAACAAAAGTGCTTCACTCAAAATCTTTATAATTCACAAACTAATGATCCGACAGCTATCAAATTTATACACACGCATCTGGGGTTAGGGCTAACTAAAAACATATGGATTTAGTCTAGTAGCGCCATCTATATGTTAGGCCGGGACTTTTCTTGTTGCAGAAATTACTGCCAAAACCGGCAAGTACAGCGCCACCGTAGCCATCGCGAAATTGCTTCGTACCGGTGACCGCTTTTGGCAACATTTTGCTTTACCGCTTGCCGTACGCGCCGGTTTTCAGGGTGTGGAAATCTTTTGAGCCTGGAGTAATCTCTGCTACTAAGTTGCTCATTATGGATGATGATGCTAATATCATGTTTGATGTCATCAGTCGTCCGAGATTCCCGACCGAACTGAAAAGTCTCAGCTTGATTGGGTGGTTTCACTTTTATGAATATTCATTTGCAAAGCGAATGGCTGGAAGCTTCCCGGAACATTTTGTGTGATTGCTGCAACTAAGTTGCAAGTCGAGGCTTTAGATCTCGATTTTGCCGTTCCCCTCTATTGGCTTGTGGGTGTAGTAGGTTGTGCTCCATTGTCGCTGATAATACGTCTGGGTAGGCCATATCATAAGACTTCTCAAGTGACAGAACTTCATTCTTTTACCTTGGCGTTGAATAATAACTCAAATAGCTCCAACTCACTTTTTTTGTGTAATCCTCAACAATTTCCAAATCGAATTTTTTCCGTCAGAAGTTCAGTAAGTGACCAAACAAGCCTATAGCAAAGTCTCAAAGCGATTGACCATACAATGGAGTCTGCAGCAAACCAGATAAGTTTCTTGATGAACGATTTGTACCTGTTGCACTCATTACAATTTTCAACATAATCTTCAATATCTTTTCGCATTACAATGAAGTAATGCCTCCTGAGAAATTCGATGGTATGTTCCTGCAGCTCCATAATGTCCAGCAGTTGGATAGTCGTCGTTACTCTTGATGGAGTCGTGGTTTGCTGTGAGAGGGATGCTAGCTGGGCTTCTTCTAATTCAGAGTCGAGGGGAATACCGAAATAAGAATCATGATTGGACATATAATCATGGTTAGTCCAATTGTTATGATTTTTCATCTTTCGCGTGATTTTCAAAGATTTTTACAATTTTCTTAATGTCCTCATCTTTCAGTTGTTCTTCTGCCATTGTATGTCCGCAGTCGCTGCGACTAGGCATAATAAATTAGTCACCACTACACTTTTCTAGAACACTCTTATGTCCACATACGGGTAGGAGTAACAAGTCTACTATGACATTTACTTTTTTTCTGGGATATATTCACTTTCAGGTTGATTGACTGGAGTTGTAGGACCCACCTGTGATCTACAACGAAGGTGATTTCAAGATCCAACAAACGCTGAGGACTTGGTGATCGAATCTCAGTAATTTCTCGGCCCTCTATGTAACCTCGAGATTTGTTTTAGAGCCCAAACAGCAGCAAAGGCTTCCTGTTCAGTGGTGTAGTTTTTTCTCAGCAGTAGTTAACAGCTTACTTACATATTCAATGGGATACTCTTCCCACATCCTTTACTTTGCCCTGTGGCATAGTTACCTTTATCAGTGTGAAGAATCATGAGTTTTGTGGCATCACTCTGTTTCAAAACAGGAGGACTGGTTCAGAGTTGTTTCAAAAATTTGAAAAGGAATTTTTCTTCTTTATTTCCTAGAATAGCTCGATTTTCTTAAGTGAGATTGCTGAGAGGTCTGGCAACCTCTGAAAAAATTAGGAATAAATCTTCTATACCACGAAAAGGGTTGCAGGAATGACTGCACTGTTTTACATTCATGGGAGGAAGCATTTTCCAGATAGCAAGTTTTTCAGGAGTCCACTACCACTCCTAAACTTGTGATGCAGTGTCCAAGATCTTTCCTCTATCACCAAAATTGCCTTTGCTTCGATTTGCATGTAGTTTAAATAGCAAAAGTCTTTCAAATACAGCTCGAGATCATCGATATGTCTTTCAAAGTTTTCTGACAGGATAATATCATCGAGGCTAGAAAGAATGAGAATATCCCTTAGGCCACTGCGGAACTTGTCAATCAGTCCTGAAATGTGTCAGTACCGTTTTAAGCCAAAGGCGTTCGGTGAAAAGCGAGTTCCATATGGACACATAAATGCTGTTTTCTCTCTGTCAAACACAGACATTAATCTGGTAGTAACCTGATTTAGCAAAATCCTGTAGTTGTCATAAAAGTGTATGCTTCGCTACCATTGAAATAAGAGTCATCGCACTCTAGGTAGAAAAGGATAAGAGTCAGCTGCCGTTCGCTTTGGAAAGAGCATCACAGGCGCAGCATATGAGGGATTCACACTATTCTCATGACGTTCTGACCCTAAAGGTTTATCAAGTTATCTTTCATTGCCGTCGGTAACCACAAAGCTGAACAACAACGGAGAGACTGTCTCCGTTGTTGATGGAAGTCATTACGCATGAAGAGAGTGGGCCCTTCCCTGTTTTAAAGGGCGGTTTCCGTACATCTTCTTTACGCGCACATTGCTGCAGCCAGCAGCTCGCCGCAAGAAACCGCTTTGAAACTGCCGACACTTTGCTACCGCCATTTCCGGCAGGCAAATACTGCAAAACGGCATTGAAACGCGCTGCAAAACCGCCACCAGCAGCGCCGAACACGCGCCAAACGCTGCCGTATACGACGCCGCCGCGTAGCTACTGCCGAGCGCGTCGCCAGCAAAGTAAATTGCTGCAGGTAGCTGCCGTAAAAGAACACGCGCCGTACTTGCTCGCGCTTGCGCCACGTTGCCGCCTTCGCACCGCGCATGAAGCCAGCGTAAAACCGCGGTTTGCAATTTGGATATCTGCATTCATGTTCCTGGCTTACCGAATCATAACTTACGATACCGGTGAAATTCTTTGATCTGTCATCGGTTTTCAATTTATCACCTCTACTCAAGATGATGTAGAACTAGCTTGAAGTTATTTTTGTCAAATCATAGCATCAGGTGAACTTCTTTCGGAACGTAAGGCTTTGAAGTGTTTTCTCTTGAATGGAGTCGTCTTCTTTAGTCAAGTAGTAGTATTTCAAATGCGTGGATATTCAATTTGTTTGCTAATTAAGATGGTGACACCCTCAAACCAGTCGTATAAGAAATGTTCTCTTTCTTCTGGAGGGTTACATCTTTTAGATTTTGATCCAGAATGTAAGTTAAGTCCTTTAATTGAACATGTTTGCAAGTTTCAGTTTGTTTAGCCATTCTTCGAAATGGCATTTTATTTCAAATAATAATCTCTCCATGTGCTGTCTTCAACTTTTTTTGTGTTGACGGAAGAGCTGTCCTAGAATTTTACCGCAAAAAGCTTAAATCTCCTCAAAAGCATTTGTGACAAATCTAAACCACTACTTCTTCCGTTTCCCTAGAGATAGTGTAGCTGTAACTCGTTCCCGGTAGGGCTCCTATTGATAAACAACCCATTGGCTATTAGGTACTTTTTAAAATTTTCAGCTTCCTCTCAAATAAGACTTTGAAATATCATACACATGTCTTCTTCTTTCAAGACTAAATCAGCAAAACAGCTTCTTCAATTCTAATTTCGGCTGCTCCAGATGTGTCAGTATCATTACTTTTGCAGAACTCAATTTTAACTTCAAGTTGCAGTTCCAACCTACCAGCAACTCAAAATCATTTCAGATTTTCTTCTTTTTCCTATTATACCTCCAATTTCGGCTTTTTCTTCTTTTTCCTGATCTGCCTCAATTCAACTGTTTTCTTTTCTATTCTGCCTCCTAATCAGCTTTCTTTCTTTTCTGTTCTGTCTATTTGGTTTCTTTATTTTTCTTAAGCCGTTCTTCAATTATATTCCCGAACAGAATTCTAAATTAGAGGAATTCCTTCATATTTTTCGAAATTTAAAATCAAGTTTGTCTTATATCCAAGATTTGTAAATCTTCTCCACAGCAGGTCCATTTTCCCCAAATATATCTTCTCAAATACTCTGTCTGTCCTTTGTGAAAAGGACCATTGATTTCCTGTTATTGAGTTCAGTTTTGTGATAAAAAGTTAAAATTTCTTTTTTTTAAATTACTTTTAACTCACTGAAGCTGTGTGTGTGTAGGATTTTCCAGATAATTATCAAAATAGTGTATTTTCAAATGTACTGTAAAACCTGTTCCTCAGGTTCCTCGATAGATGGCAGCACCCACGAATCAGCGTCATGTGTTAGCTCACACCCAGCGCCCCTATTCCTGAACAAAAGGCAACTGAGAGACGTTTTGAGTTCTCGCCTCTCTCTTCTCTTCTCCTGCCATCTCGATGAAGCTGAACTCTAAACGCCAGCGCGCATTCCAACGCTTATCGCCAACATGCGATAAATTTAACACCATCATCCTTCTCCAATGAACTAGTTATTAGAAATATGTCAACCTGGCATAGCAGCTTTTGAAGATATTTTCACTCTTCATCTCTGCTTCTAATCAACAGTAAACCTTCAATTCTTATTACTGAATTGGTATATAGTACAGCGTAATCTTGGGAATCTCTGTGGAATTATTCCCTAGAACGCCCAGCGCACAAGAGCAAACCCTTAGGGAATTCCGGGAGCACATCGCAGCCTGCACACGCCTGCCTTATGGTAAAACACCTGCCGCACGGTAGTACGTTCTTTTGAAACGAGCAAAAAAAATTTGTTTAAGCCATGCACCGTAGGTTGAGACTGTTTCCACAGCTGCATCGTGCAGGGCAATAACACAAAACGGTAAAAGTAGCCGTCCGCCTTATGGCCAAAAGCAAAAAAAAAGTATTTTGTACAAAAAAAAATTGTTGAGTACGTGAAAATTTCGGTCTGCCGTACTTAACGCTGCGGTAAGTAAAGAATACCAGTACGCTGCGTAGCGCCTGTTCATGCCAGTGGCCTTAAGTGTGCATTTGAGCACCGTTCCGTACTTTTATAAACCGGCTGGGTGGGTGTTTCATACATGTCTAACACAACTGTCGGCTTTGCATAAAATGAAGAATTCACTTTTTTATTAACAGTCTCTTGGTTTTGTTGTTGTTGTTGTTTCAGAAGTCTGTTGTCAGAGAATTATTTTTTTTTTTTTTTAGCTTCTCTAGTTGCTTAAATATTTCTTGATACCTTACACGAAACTTAAGATTACGTTAAAGACACAATGCACGCTCTATGCAGGATCATGAAAAGAAAATGTTATTCCATATTTTGCAACAAATTTTAAGCCCTCGAGGGTAAATCAGCTGTTAATAGTCGAGCTTCAGCTTCTGACTGGAAATCATTATCGACTTTTTTATTATCATCAACTGTCATAAATTCGATCAAATCATCTTGATCCTATGGGCTTTTAGCATCTTACTTCGATGTCAGTCGTTTGCGTCTGCTGTTAAAACTTCGCCTGGTGCATTTGATAGAGTTTATAATTTCCAGAATATGGCTGATTTTTGTACTACAGAAATTTCCTTTTTTTTGATTTTTGTTACCAAGAAATTACTTTTAACACATGCAGGTTTTCCCCCAAACAAGTATTTAAAAGCTGAAGAACGAAATGTTGTGTTTAATTTGAAGAGAACAACGAAATGAAGAAAAAAAAGTGATTATAAAATTTGGGGAAATTCATAACTCAGAATACAAAATATTCAAATCATGGAAGTAGACCAAATCATACACATGAGTAGGCGCCAAACAGATCATCTTTGGAATGCATGAAAATTAGATTTGAAAAAAATATTTTTTAGGATTCGTGCCAGAACAAAATTCAGGAAGTAAGAAAGTAATTTCGGTGAACCAGTGTTTCAGTGTGTAAAAAGTTCTCTCTGTCTCTTTGCTATATATATACCATAACAAAAAATTATCGCACCAAAAAAGTTGTCCGATTGTAACGAAATTTTGTATGCAAGACATGATTTGGACCGAACTATACCAAATTATTAAACTTTTGGTGTCGAATGAATGAGATACAGGTATATAAACAATTCTCAATCTGATGACAGAATTTTCTGTTGCATTGCAGTTAGAATGCCGACTGAAAAAAGTACACTCGCGCAGGATTCGAGATCATGCAGAGCAACCACCAAACTTTCGCTACCGCTGGCCCAAAAGCGTTGTCCATCGAAAACCGCTGCGCTTCGCTGTAGCATGGCCAAAAGCAAGCCGCGGCTACGCGCTCGCGTAGCGGCAACGCACATTACGCGTAAAGAAACCGTAGTAGCAAATACTGCTGGCAAATTCGCCGTACCGCTTCCAGGCATACGCTTGCCCGCAGCCATTCGCTGGCATACACACCGTACACACCCACACTTTGCCATCCGTACAGCGTACGCACTTCAGCTCGAGAAACATGCGCTTAAAACGCGCAGCGCATCACTGCTGCGCCACGGCCGCCAAAGCAGCGCAAAACGCATTGCCACGCACGCCGCTTTAGCGTACGCCGCTTAAAAGCGGCGCTGTAAACATATTTTTTGTCTCCATCGACGCTCTTCTTGGTGCATCGTTTGTTGTTGTTGTTGTAGAGTATATATATATATATATATATTATATATAATATATTTTGAAAAAACACTTTTCAGTCTAATTTATGTACAAGCTAAAATATTCATTAGTATCATACCAAAATGAAAGTAACAAATAGTAAGTTTTCATTTTCTCTTCTTGTATAAATACAGAGATGTTATAGTTCATTGAACTTCACTGAAGTGCAGAACACATTTAGTGAAAAAGGAATATAGCTCATTCAAGCAAAGAGAAAAAAATGTAACAAATAGAGTCTCATTTTTTAAATGAAGATTATATATACACATGTTCTATCTCAATAAAGTAATACATAAGAGATACGATTTCAATTTGCATAAGACAATTCTTGACATGATAGAATTATGAAGAAAATTCATTTTAGAGCACTAGTTGAATCGTTTTGCTTAGAGAAAATTATTTAGCTCTTTATAATAACAAAATAATATTTGAATAATTCATAAAATATTATTAATATGTTTTCAAGAATGGAATACCAGAGTTAAGAATATTTAAATGAATTTAGATATTAATATACACAAAAGAAATTAATACAAAAGTATTCCAAAAAAAAGTTTCATTTAGCACAATTATACAGTAGTAACATACAGTATCAGGTACCTTTCATTGGGTAACATATGAGAAAATGCATTCAAATAAATGTTTTAATGCAGTTTTCCGTTTTAATAATTATAATGGTGAGCAATGTATTGCTTGAGACACAAAACCAAGGAAAATATGATTATATGCAGATTGAATCCTTTTTTAAAAGAAAATATGCAGTTCCGTTAAAGAGGTAGAACTGTTTCCAAAAATAAAAATTTTGTCACTTCGACAATTATGATTAAAAATCATTTGATTTTCAACTTGAAATATACTTCCGATTCGAGATGAATCGTTAAAATTACGACTCTATTTTATGAATGCAAAAAAATTATTTGCTTTCAAAATCAAGATAAACTTTAGATTCTAGAAAAATCATACAAGAATGGTTTCGAAATAGGGAAACAGTGTCTTTTTTTAGACAAGAATCGATTCAAAGATCGTTAAAATTATGTGTTGAATGTAATTCCCAAGGATCAAAATGATGCACCTTCTAACTATCTTTAAATTTATGAGTAAAAATAACCTCCACTGTGATAAAATCCATAGCTCCCACCTGCTTTCGGGTGCCAATTTTATAACGTCACATGCACGTGAGTGAAATGCATTTTGAGCATTTGAATAATATCATCTCCAGTTGATTAAAACCCTTTTATTTTTTTGACTACAGCCACAGGTACCTCAAAAGAATACCTGAAAATACATAAAGACATTTTCACCACAAAACGCAAACACACGCGCAGCAACTAGAGGAAGGAAGAAGTCTCTCTTTCTCAGCCTCACCTCTGTTGGCGTTATGATCCGTTACATTTAAAAGTCATGGGGACTGTTGCAAGTTCCTTTTAGAAGCGCAAAACGAGGGCTATTTGAGATAGACCTCGTGATTTTCAACCAATCTAACAAAGAGAACACCTGAGCTGACCCCTCTTCCAAACTTCCACATCACGCTTGCATTAGGTTTTTCAGCCTCGTCAGATTTAGCATGCACCATCCTCGCTACGTTTGAGTCTTTTGAGAATCAAATTCGAACTGAAAATTCGGAGGGCAACAGCTCGCGAATCCGAGACTACTCGGCTGTTCAACGTAAGCATTTGATATCTACATTTTTATTTGATTAATAAAATTGACTTCATGAAACAAAATAAAACTAATACTGTTCGTTATACTCAAAGGATCATAATGTCACAACTGTATGTATGTTGTATAATTATAGCAATTAACTGAGAAGTGCTTGAGTGGTGTTATTAACAATGTTCTAAATCAAATAACTGAAGAGCAATATTTCTTCTCGAATTCTGCATTCAAAAGAAAGGCCAGTAATATCAAGCCTTTTTTTAAAACTCAAAATTAAAAAAAACGTGTTCTTTATATATATAAATATATAATTCCCATAGGTATAAACATTAAGAACATAATTAGTAGACATTTTGAAATCTGGTAAGATTACATTGCTAATCTTAATGAGTCACTAATTTGCTACAAAATATTGCTGCTAAAAGGTGCAATAAAGTACTTCTAAAAAGCAAGGGAAATGAAAAAAATCTGCACCGTACGCCACCTGCAATATATATGTATATATTCAAACCAATAGCAGTAATATATGTATATATATGTATATATATATATGTATATCTCTAATATATATATATATATATTCAAATATGCATAT
>BMAW01132854.1:398594-416202 GCA_019974015.1 Nephila pilipes
ATATATATATATATATATATATATATATATGTAGAATCCTAACTACAGAAATGGAGTACATGGCTCATTTTAAAGATGTCTAGGGGTTTTCTAGATTCAATAACAAAGCGGATTTTTAGAAGATGACATTTAAATAAACCATATATTATAGTACAGTATTTACTAACTATTGATTATACATATTAAAGAGCTATCAGATCGCACGTCTTTCACTGTTGGTCGCACTCTTCCATCAGCCGTTACTCGTGTAGACCCCTTGGAAAGAAGTAACAAAGTAGAACTCCAGCTCGTGGTGCCATCTAGTGCTGAAGGAATCTCAAAATGTAAAAATCCTATATATATATATATATTCAAATAAATACAATATAATTAAAATATATATTCAAATATACATAGCAATAACATTGTATTCACGAAATAAAGGCAGTGAGTAATTTTCAGTTAGGAGAAGATGCAGATATATAAGTAATGTTGCTTGATATAAAGACTATTACAATGTGTAATTTGCCTCTTTATATTATTACAATTAACTAATTTCTGTTGTTAAACTAATTTTTAATATTGGCAATGTTTTACTTAAATTTTATTAATTATTGGATTTTATGTATTCTTTTATTTATGTTAATAGATATTATTTCAGGTGATTCTAAAGGAATTTCGAAGATAGGTGATTTTTAAGTATAGGATTTTGATTAATTTCAACGTAAAAAATATTCATGCATAGGCTAATGCGTTGCAAAATATATTACGAACAATTGTAGCATTACGCTTGCCTTATAAAACATTTCCGTTGAAAATAAACTTTTGTAAAAATATTAGAGGATTGAAATAAAACATGCGTAGGCATTGAGTGCTTTGAACTTTATTTTTTTGAACTTGAGTGGCTTTGAACTTTATTTTATAAATCAATTATCTTTTCTATATTAAAATAAATGCAAAAAATAATGGAAATCATTTAATTTTTATGAACCTCTAAGATAGTTTTAAGGACGCCTATTCTTGTCTGTTATTCTTTATATCCTTTCTGCTAATATGTTTTATTCTGTGGTACGCTTATAAAAACACATACATGGAAGTTTTAATGGTAACATAGATTGACATTACTTTGCATTTACACAATTTCTTTAATTTATTGCTTTATTTTACTTTGCAAAATCTATACAAGACGTGAAATTAGTGTAGAGGAGGGACCGACCATGTTCCATGTTTCACCTTTCTATCCAAAATATACAATTAATGTTTTTGGCTTGTTGATACTGTTCCTGAATATATTAAAAAGAAAAATAAATAAATATTCTTTATACCCGCCTTGGCGAAATTTCTCAGGCGATGTAGTTGTAAGATTACTCTTGTCGCTCGAATGATACCTGGATGTAGAGGCAATCATCCGAAAAAAATGAAGGAGAAAAAAAAGATCAGTTTTCAGGATGGGCATGAGATTTTCCTTTCCTTATTTTTAGCTACATGTTCTAATCAGTTTCCATGTTTTTTAAGCTACAAGATATAACGTCATAACAGGATACAGTTCGGCATTCACACCGAAGAATTAAAATTCCTCTTTTTTTTTTCGAAAAAAATACGTTAACTCTTTCTTGGTTTTTTGCTAAACTAATTATAGTAAAATATTTTTGAAGTATTCTTCTTCCCTTACAAACATGGTATTATTTAAATTTCAAATTAAGGTCCCAGAAATCGGTGTAATGGGGCATTCATACGATTTTTGTTCTTCTACAGCAGAGGTCTCTTCGACCAGTGTTCCCTGGAAATCTGACAGGGGTTTTGCAAGTGATCACTATTTGCTTAATCAAAGCGCCAAAATTTTAATAAAATTTTAATTCTTGTAAAAGATAGACTTTTTAAAAGCAGTTTGCTTGTAAAATTAAATATAAATTAATACTTTGTTTATAAATTAATATCTTAAATTTCGTAAAAGTCACGTGCTTTAAATACATTAATCGAGACATAGTCTCCGTTAGGTTACATATTAGCCTTCGTTCTTTTGCTCAGTCGATATATCTCAAATTGATATATATAGAACAACACTCAGCTAAAACTAAAATATAATCAAGTTGATATGCTTTTTTGGATCGACGTTGGAAAAGAATATCTTCAAATTACCAAAAGAGCTGTGATCTAATATCATTTGTTTCAACCTATGTATGCGAAAAATCTTTCTATTTGTATGCTGCGACAAAAACAAAATACAGGAACGGATTGGATGCTGAAGAGGACATTAGGTTGCAGATTTCAACTATTATTCCAGGTATAAAAATGCTTTGCAATAAAAAACAATCACATCCGTGTCATTAAGAAAATTTTCTTTTTATTAATTTCTTAATATTTAAAACATTGTCTCGCTTTCTTTTATTATTCATTGAATATATTTTAAAAAACCAAAAAATGTCATTAGCTATCTTTCCCTTCATTATCTTATTAAGATGTTTGAAATGTGGTAAAATAGAGATGCAAAACAAATTTGAGCGTTTGAGTAGCATAGAGCTTCTATATCCTATTTTCTCTTCTTTTTGATCAAGAGGTTCCTTCAGGAAAACGGTAAGCTCAAAGGGTTCCCCAAAGTGTAAAAGGTTTAATACCCCTGTTCTAGAGAATATACGAGTATGATGAATGTTGTAATCGTCATAGAAAAAAACCAAAAGCGAAATTTATTACTGTTGTACAAATTAGCTAATTGTTTACATAATATTTAAATCAAATATATCACTGACTCTGATATTTCAATACCATAACCGTAAAATTAATATCAAACAGAATGAATAAAGCCTTCTTCAGGCCTTTTTTGAATAAGGAAATCATATGGACGAAAGTTTACCCCCAAGATTAACCGTCTGGGACAAAATTTGACAATATTCAATTAGTACTCAGTCATAAGTTTAATCAAATTATAAGGAGAAACACATGGATTTAATTCATGTGACATCCTGATTATTTATATTTATATCAAGTGCTACACAAGATGTAAAAAAAGAGTTGTATTCCTTTGTTTGGCACTACGTTTGTGAAATGTGTTAAGCTACATATGCTAATGTAACTTACATTTTATAATGTATACTATACTACGTTCTAATTAAATGAGAAATATCACACAGCTTTTAATATGTCTTTCTATTTCAAAACGATTATTTAAATTTAAATTTTGGATTGCTGTGGCATAAAGATACTGAATCATTCTTCTATCAACAAAAATAATGGCTTCAAATTTATTTGGCTTACACATAGAGATATTTTTTACAATAATGAAAAAAAAAAACCTAATTTAACTGTGATTTTCTAATATTTGAAAAATGTTTCTTTACTGCTGTTCTTTGAAATGTAATTCAATAAGATTGTTTGAGGAATGATTAGATTTTTAAAATGTTAATATGTTTCTTAACATAAGTTTAAATTGTCTGGTAATATTTGTTGGTTTATATATAAATAATTTTTAAATTTGAATGAATAATTCATGCAAAAATATTTAAATAACTTTAAAGCATTGCATTTTTGAAATGGTATAGTGTACAATTATCTTCAGAAAATGATTCCATTATATCTTAAGAATTGTTATTGATCAGTTTTGAATATGACATACATACATGAGTAATTATATGTGTGTAGACTATATTCGTATTACTCGTACGACATTGTAATCATATATTTAGTGACTTACTTTATGACTTCAATTCTTGAAAAGTTAAGAATTTTTATAGCTCAATGTTGAAAATGATTTTCATATATGTAAATATTTATGTATGATACTGACGAAAAATGTTAACAGTGGCATTGCCTTTTATTTTTTACAGAATGCAACAAAGATATTGATTGTTTGAATTATTTTTATTTTAGTCTGTCCTAAAATTTGAATAAAATCAATTGTAATCTGTATTTAGTATTTATTTATAGAATAACCATAGTATTTTTAAAAATCAGGGCTGTGGAATTTTTTAAGATTTTTGAATCACATTTTGCTACCCTATTTTACAAATGACTATATAGCAATGATGCTTGTCGAGAATTCTATTTTTTTTACTTCATAACTGTAAGTTAATGTAACTGTTTTTAGATTGACTGAGAAATTATTTTACGTTTTTTGCATCTTGTTGTTTTAAGATATTTGTTTATCTTGAATATATTACTATTTTTGACGAATATTGCTGTACATCAATTATTCCTTCCAATAATACTACATGGCAATGATAAAGTAAGAAATTATACACTCGGAATAAAATGTTAACAAAAATAGTTTTTGTTCCAGATTATTCTTCAACAAATTGAAATAAATTTCAGACGCCTTACGACAGGAGTAATATATTTCAGAATAAACTTTTTTAAAGAATATGGTTTTAATTTAAACACAAATTTAATGGGTATTTTGGAATCAAATTTTTATAGTCTTGTGTCGCATCCTTCTTGTCGTTTTCCAAATACATTTCGTCATATTATAATCGTCTGTCTGGTGTTTAATCACCATTGTTTCACATCTTTAAAGTCATGACTTATTGGGAGGAACCATAACATGTCTGTGTTGTAATACAAAATTGGGCTAAGCGTGTTGCAATACTTGGCCTGCTGTAAACGTGCCCATTTCTTGACGCCGTTCAATTCGCCTCAGCAAATCATTGATTTTATATTCCCATGACAATAGTTGGATTTCGACTAGGGTAACGGGAGATATCATGGAACGATAATCCACACTCTCGATAGGCAGCGATCCTGCCTCTATCGAATTACAACACTTACTACTTAGCATTTTTTTCTTATTTAACACGATATTCTGAGCAATCTCCGACCTTACAGAGCGCTTTCCGAATGGATAATCCGCTACACAACGTTTCTCTTATGCAGTGCTTCAGATGTCGTTTCTCCCTCCTGCGAGCTCTAAATGCGTTGAAATACTAATCATTTGCATATCAATCTTCTTCCCCTCGTAGTACTTTGACGTTCTTTAGATCATTCTTTCCTGATGTTGCAATTTTAATGGGCAGAAGTGTATATTCAAATATAACTCTATTCCATAAACTCCAACATTCATTCACACAAAATAAATATAAAAACAATTTCATTTTTATTCGATACATGATACAAATACCTTATTTATATATATTTTTTCTATTGTAGAAATATTTACACATTTTTATCTTAGGATAAAGCCTAGCATTTATCCCGCCCTTTCATTCGATACGTGAAGCATTTTTATTTATAATCAAATCAACCACATTCATTCATGAAAGAAATACTAAACATTTATTATTCAACGGACCTAGTAAGATAATTCAGGTATATAAGAATTTGATATTCGATAATGTTTATTTACACAATTTAACAACTTTAATTAAGTTTAAGAAGTATACTAATGATATTTTTAAAAATATACTCGTGCCAAGATGAATTTTAAAGTAAAACCGACGTTCTGGTGTTAGCAGGAAGAAAAAAGAATCACTGTTTGCTAGACTAGGCAACATAAAATAATGTTAAACTACGTTCAAGATTTATAGAATGTAAGTCTTCCTGTTTCTCAAAATTATGTTTTCACGCTATGAAATCATTTCTGTAAAGAATACAATTTTAAAAAATGACATTTTATACATACTTTTATAAACAATACTTATTATCAATTATGTGAGTTTTCTTATGTATCTGTTATTCACATAGTCAGAATTTAAAATTCTACACTTCGTCTTATATTAAAACAAATAAGTAAAAATTAATTACATTTACTTAAAATACATTACATAGGAAAAAGAAAAAAAAACAAACTAAGGTAATCTTAATGCCAGCGAATTATTACTAAATTTGAACCTATGTATGCAATTTGCATATCCACATTTTTATCTGGTACTTAGAGTGGTTACTCCATTTACTAAAATATTTTGCTGATTCCTTTTAAAACATTATAATCATCTTATGATTACATTGATTTTGTTTTCAATGTAAATTTCAAAAAACTATAATTCATAACACAAAATTACAATTGTTTTAATTATAAATCTTTATATATAACTGTTACAGCTTGATTATGTACCTTAAGAATACATATATATATATATATATATATATATATATATATATATATATATAAAGGATTTTTACATTTTGAGACGCCTTCCAACATTAGAGAGTGCCTCTTGTTCTTTTGGTTAAAAGCGCAAGCACGGCAAGCGCAAGTTAGACGGATGAGTGCGACCAACAGAGAAAGACGTGCGATCTGATAGCTCTTTAATATGTATAATCAATAGTTTTATTTTAATTTAGTAAATATTGTATAATAATATATTGGTTTAATTAAATGTCATCTTCTAAAAATCCGCTTAGTTATTGAATCCAGAAAACACTTAGCCATCTTTAAAACGAGCCATGTACCCCATTTCTGTTGTAAGGATTCTACACACACACACACACACACACACACATATATATATATATATTATATATATATTCTCCGAGCAAAGTCTATTTTATGTTGAATGAGAGAGAAGGAATTACATGGTGGTGGCGGCGAGTTGAGTGCAAACTACGTCCAGTCGATACCGTTTGGTACATAATACACATTTCAGTAAACCAGGTGCGTCGTTTCAGTGTCGTGGCTAAAGCGAAAGAAAAGAGAATTTGCCTTGCTTGTAATTTATATGCAAGTATTTCTTCCGATCAAGTCTATTTGATGGAGGGACTTCCAGGTATTTTCTGCATACAGAGAGTCTAGTATGGATCATCTCTACCACTTCGAAGCTTGGGACTGTGCTGAATCAATGGAAATTTATAGCGAGTGATCAAATAAATTAAAAATTAAATTGGAATGATAATCAGGAAATAAAAATTAACTCTTCACTGTAATAGTTAAAGTCTTGGAAAAATTAGGGTGTGGAATTAAATTTAAGTGAAATAATTATACACCCAACTCTTTTTTTTTACACCGTAGATACGTTTCTCAGAAAACCATGCAAAAAAATTCGAGTAAAAAGTACACTCGACGTATGGTAAGTTGGGTATATGTTCCACAACTTTAAAAAATCATGTAAGATGAAAAAACTCTAAATATTTTCCCAAAAACCCAGAAGAAAATGATTTTCTTGTGAGTAATTATTTGTGTGTTGCAGACTATCCATAATATTACATTGTAATCGTGTCTTTAGAAACTTCTTCACTTGAATTCGTACAGATCAGTGTTGAAAATTATTTTCGTACATGTGATTATTTGTGTATGATGCTGAGAATATTTTATAGAATAACATTTTGGTATTTAAAGGAAAGAAATTATACACTCAGAATAAAATGTTGACAAAAATAGCTTTTTTTTCCTGATTATTCTTTAATGAATTGAAATAAATTTCAGATGCTTTATGAAAGGAGTAAGATATTTCAGATATGTTTTTTTTAAAGAATATGATTTTGATTTAAACACATATTTAATGTGTATTTTGGAACCAAATTTTCACAATATAATCAGGCATCCTTCCTGTTATGTCCTAAATACTGTTCATCATATTATAAGTGATTCTCTTGTGTTTCATCACTAATGTCTTACATTTTTTAAGTTATCTGTTTTACACTCATATAACTTGGGATTAGGAACCACTACTTGTTTGTGTCGTAATTCAAAATTTGATTTTTATATAATTAAGGTTTAAACACAGTCATTTCATACCTTGGGGTTTTCTTATAATGTGGCCAAAGAAATATGCAAAAATTTAAATAAATATTTGGTGCTGTATATTCATATTTTATTCTCTGCCTGAACTCCAACATTCATGCACTCAGAATAAATAAAACAATTTCTTTTGTATTCCATACATAATACAAACACTATAGTTATGTGTAATTTGTTAATTTGTAAAAACGCTTATAAATGCTCACCATAGAACAAGGCCGAGCATATTATCTAGCCCTTTCATTTGTTGATATTTGTATTTTTATTTATCCAATTTAACCACTTTATTCATGCACTTCTTAAAGTTAATGTTTTTTAAAAATATGCTTGTACCGAGATTACAAAGTAAAACCGACGTTCTGGTGTCGGCTGGAAGAAACAAGAATTACATTTGCACGGCAAGGCAACGTAACAGATTGTTAAGCAGTACTCAAGATTTATAAAATGTAAAATTTTCTATTTCCTCAAAATTATTTTTTTTACCCCTGATTGTATAATTTATATTCAAATATAATTTTAAAAATTAATATCTTATACGTATTTTTAAGAATCAGATTATCACTAATATAAGTTTTGGGTTATAATATAAGTCACTAATATTAAGTCTTTTGGATCACTAATATTAAGTCTTTTGGATCACTAATATTAAGTCTTTTGGGTCACTAATATAAGTTTTGTTATTCATAATATTCAGAATTTTTTCTGCACTTCATTTTACATTAAAACATATAAGTAAAAATTGTATTTGATTAATAAATATTACTTTGAGAAAATGAAAAAAAAAAATTAATGCTAGCTATTAATAAATTTGAAGTTGTATATAGAATTCACACATATTTTTCTTAAATACTGTTGATTCCTTTTTGAAATATTATAATTAACTTATGATTAAATTAATTAATTTCGTTTGCAAAACACATTTAAAAAAATTTAATTCAAGGTTCAAAATTGCTCCTATTTAAATCATAATTCGTTATATAACTGTTACCGCTTAATTATGTACCTTGATTAAAAGAAGAAATAGTTTAATCCAATATTGCTTTATTTTTTTAAGCAAAATCAGCCTGATAAATATAAAATCTTTATGTATTATATATAATATAATTCAGAAGAGCTTAATTACACTTTAACTATTCACATATATTTTTTAGGGGCTGTAGAATAATTACAATACTAGAATAAATATTGAGGCCTTTATTTTTAACAAGTTAGAATCAACCAATGATCTAACGATATGTAACAATATTGAAACATGAAATAATTTGAAATACAAAATAAGCTTAATCAAAACAAAAGGCTGAAATGGCCGTTAACAGGTCAAATATACATCTGTTTAACCTACAAAATAATTTAAAACTTATATCGAAAGTACACAAACAAACGCCAGAAACAAGTTTAAATAGGCTTACCGTGCGACATTTTAATAACACAATTAAACTAAAATAAATCTATAGATATAGAAAAATACACTCATACTATTTCCTACCGAATGTACATAATTGAATAATGTGAGAAATATGATATTAAAAATATTAAACGAAATAAAATTGATGTACAAGATGTAAAACTCTATCACATAGAGAAATCCGATGTTAACGCATACCACACTGATTTGTTTTTGTAGACATATATGTTGGTAAAATTATTAAATTTTTGCTATGCACGATTTACGACCAGTTTAATTATAAGATGAATGTGATAAATGTTTACCTTATTTTGGCAGATTTTTTTTTTTTTTTTTTTTTTTGAAAAATGTAGTGTTATAAGTTTTACGCAATTTACTTAGATACATAATAAGCTACTACTGATTCATTCTGATCAAAAATGAACTCAACTTTAAGCAACATGCGCAAATACCAAAATATTATGACAGTGGCTGTTGCAGTAGAACATAATATTGGTCAAAACAAAATTAAAAACGTTTATGTATATCATGACGCACATCTAAGTGCTAAAATCATATAATTTAAAATTCTGCTTTTAAAGATGGCTAACCAATATCCATAATTTCTCCATGATATATATTTTTGCCCCAAAGGCACTTTTTTATAGACACCAATTAAAGGTAGTGTTTTTCAATTTGGAATAATTTTAGTTTCATTTTTATATTCAATTTCAAAATGGCTTGCATGTCTTAAAATAGACAAGTTTATAAAATATTTTTGTTGATAATTAATCTTTCTAAGAGAGTAATTTCATGCAAATTTTATAACACTTCTTTTATATCAGAAATTACAAAATGAGAAAAATTAGTTGGCACAATGAAACACGTTAATCAATTTCAATACTTTGTAATATTCTATATTCCAAAATTTCTCAACAATATGCGACATTATGCATAAAATTTTAATGTACTTACAAATTAATGCATAATGGATATTTTGTTTTAATTATGAACTGATCAATATCGTTTAAATTAGATTTATATTATTGTATAATACGTAATGCAGAAAGGCTTTGCTTTCATATGACCATACTACTTTGCTTTAATTGAAAACACTTGTGATATTTCTAACAAAAAATTTTGTTAAATTGATATTTTTTTTTTATAATCATAAGGAGACAAGCTCTGTCGAAGTAAATTTTAATCCACTAACACCAATGAAAAATGGCACATGTATTTAGTAGAAAAAAATATTTAGAATTCCTTGTATAACAAATGTTTATGGATTTAAGTGTGTCCAAGTTCATAATTCAAAGCAACAAGAACTGCTATGTAGATTGGATGGTTTAACAGATCAAGCAGAAATTCTTACATGTAATAGTTTATACTATACTGGTACAGTATATTCCAAAAACATATCTGTATTAATTGGTTGTATAAATGACGTGCCTCTCTTTCAAAAAATTAAAGAATAGTCTACATAATAACGATGCGTAAATAATACATTTATTTGAAACAGCACTGTTTGAAAAGCACTTTCACTCATATTTAGCTACTTTACGAGATGTTGTTGATTTGAAAGAAGTAATAAATTTGTTAAATTATGTAACTTTACATATAAGAACTTCCTATATTTTAAATGATACCTCATTGTACAATAAATTAAAGCATAAGCAATGTTGTACAAATAAGCTATGTTTTACAAATGGGGATGAAGTAGGACTATAGTATAGATTAGCTAGTGTAAATAAGAGATTTTTAAAACGACATGTGCCTTCATCTGTAAAAGTTAAGAAAATTATACTTTTTTTTTAATATTCTTGTGTTCAAAATTATGAATGTTTTACTTTTAAATGTCTGATATGTATGCATATGATATTCAGAGTAAATTTTTTCAAAAATATGATATGTTTTTTTTTCTGTGTACAGCAAATCATTAATTTTAGGTTATATTTTTGTTATGATGTTAATTCAAAAGGATATATATATATATATACATGTGTGTGTTTGTGTGTATTAGATGAAAAAAATGCTGTAGTCTAAGTTTTTTACTATAAAAAATATAATATTCATCATAATGTTTACAAGATATTTGCAATAACTTATTATTAACTGACTGAACTTTAAATAAAACTCAATTTTCTGCATGTATAGGAAACAAACTATATATATTTTAAAAAAACTATACATTGCTTCTAAAAACATAAATATAATTCTTAATGAAAACTGAATTGCTTCTGAAACTGCTGGCTCAAATTTCTTACACATTTGTTTTGAAAAGAATTTAAATCTTGAATCGAATCTATTTTCATTAATTAAATATTTATTAAACTACTCGAATTGATTTAAATTTTAAAATAAGTTCAAAGTACAGTTTATAATCACATAACAGTTGCATTTTTGTTCCTAAAAGTAACAGGTCTGTTACGCACAGTAAATGCAAGAATTTTGATTCGAAGTTTTGTAACAAAAACTTATAAAGTGTATGTTAAATAATATGTTAGACGAAGAAAATGATACTTGCAAATAAAGGAGCGCTTATTTAAGTATCTTAAAATTTAAGATGATATGCATTTTTCTATTTAAAATTCATATTCGATACAACAACAGTCGAAATAAATGAAAAACATACTCACTTTATTGATTGATACTCATATTTTATGCAGTAACAAATTCACAAATAAATACATGATATGCTCGTTTTTCTATTCCACACTCATACTTGATACAAAAATATCTTCAAAAATGGGTATGTGAAGTTTCCATTTTGAGTACTTACCTGTTATAAAAAATGATTACATGAAATTTCCAATTTGAGTACTTACCTGTTATAAAAAAATGATTACGTGAAGTTTCTATTTTGAGTACTTACCTGTTATAAAAAATGATTACTTGAAGTTTCCATTTTGAGTATGTACCTGTTACTAAAAATGAGTACCTGCGAGTCTTAAATTTGAATATGTTGGGATCGGAGCCATTTTGAGTTTGTGAAGCATTCAAAAATCGATTTTGAATACCCATTTTTCGCAGTGTATATATATATATATATAAAATTCTACATTAGTAATGAATATTTCTAGGTTTAATAATATCACAATGTTGTTAATGAATTTGAATTTGGGAAGCTAGATATTAAATAGTATTATGGTCTCGTGTACGTAAAAATATAGTGAAATAAAATCATTTAATACCATCAATGAGTTTAGAATACTGCATGAAACGAAAAGACTTTGGAAATAATAAACTGCATAAATAATGTAAGAAAACCAAAAATACTTATTTTTTGTCGTATTTCAATGATATGAAGCTCATCTCGAATGTCAGAGAATTTTTTTGCTGATTTTGTTAATCATTGCATCATACGTCTCAATAATTCCAAGACGACCGAAAGCGTAAGATTTATTCTGTAAAGCGAAGATTAGAAACAATGAATTACAACAAGTGATAACCGAAGCTATGATTTAATTGGAAAAAGTAGTTATAACTCATAATAATTGTTGAAATATATGCTTACAAGGATAAAGATTAGGAAAATTACATATCAATAAATATCAGATAGTGAGACAGAAGAAATATTATTCATTGTAAAATACATATTTGAACAAAATATTAATAAACAAAATGTGTCTTTCATTTATGGAGATTTTAAGCAAAAGAGTAACTTTTTTAATAATTATTCAGGTAAATTGTAAAATATATAAGCATACTATACCGGAAGTTTATCCACATCGTCTTTCAATAACTAAGCAATCTACGATATTTGTCTCTCTTTTTTTTTTCTCTCTCTCTCTTCAAGTTGGAAAGTGAAAAAATGAACAGTAGAGTTTCTCAAATGTCTTTTATAGAAGTATAAGTAATTCGGGAAAACTCAATCCGTTTAATTGCATACAACTACTGATGAAAAAAGTAGCACAGAACTTTTGTTTTTTTTATAGGAATTTTATTCAAATGGTGATTTTTGATTTTGATTTTGGTA
Organism: Nephila pilipes; assembly: GCA_019974015.1. NCBI lineage: Eukaryota > Metazoa > Arthropoda > Arachnida > Araneae > Nephilidae > Nephila > Nephila pilipes. The sequence continues at coordinate 411,597 of BMAW01132854.1, forward strand.
AATTTCAGAACATTTAACCATTATTGTGATGAGCATTATTAACTCCTTCTCTGACAACCTGTTTCGATAGCTAAGAAGTCCGAGTTAATCGTCATCGTGTTGTTATTCGCGTATATCGTTGGGCTATTCGCAATTTTCTCTTCACTAACCGGGGGTTTTAATTGAGATTGATTGCATGAAATAAACAATTTCTTCCCAACCAAAATGGAACGTGATTATGCTAATTAGATTCAGGTAGAAATAAAGTGAAATGAGCTAGATATGACGGTATATAAGAAAAAGGAAATTTAGAGGATAGAGGACGAGTGGGACTAAAGCTGAGAATATGCTTTACAAGCGATAGATGATTTCAAGAGTTGTTACGGGCAATAGCGGTCGCAGAAGATTTGAGAAATGAAGACAACCTCAACAGGAAGGGGGGGGGGTAAGAGAGTATATAATAGTCGAATAGGTGAATTAATCCAAGGAGAACAGATATTCCTTAGACGTTATATTACAAAATTGATAAATAAATAGTTGTGTGAGACTTTATTGGTGTTTCCTTGCGTAGGTTTCTGGCTCTTAGAGTTATTTGTATTTGACTGAGTTATGGCACAAAAGTCGAGTAGAAGAAGTGATTCACCACAATAGTTTGTTTAACTGTTAAATGAAAAAAGTAAAAATAAAGTTTTATTGATTGTTTATTAACGTCACACTTGAAAGAAACACCGGGGATATTAAAGACTAACTCGTAATTTTGAGTCTTGATCAAGTGAGGAGGACTACACTTGAAATGGCCAACTGGAGGACTTGGAACTTAAACAGATTTAACGAGGCGATAACCCGGCTACAGGTGGGAGGGGGGTTCGTGGCATTAGGAACCCACGACTTGACGGAAACAATGTCGGCCACGAGTTCGCGACTATGACAACTAAGCTACCGTGGTGGGAAAAAAAAGGCATTAGAACTGTTTAAAATGCCATTAACATAATATAAATTATTTCACGTTGCAATACATTTTTTAATTGCTATTCACGAGATAAAAAGTCATTTATTATAACAATTTTAATATAATTCTAAAATCTAGTTCTAATTTGAAAATTGGAAATATTTCTGTAAACTTTTAAGTTTATTTTTATCTTTTAAAAGTCAAAACTTTATCGATAACTTTTATTGCTATTCTGAATTATTAATTAAGATACGTGTTTATTTCTAATTGTCATCGATTACATCAGCTCTTTTGTCATTCCTTGGGTTATTTTCTAAGAATAATAAGTTCTAGAGGGTGAAATGGTACAATTGAAGCGGAAAATGGCAGATGCCTCTACCCTAATCTCAATTGAAGTATATTTCAACGTATGTACTGTTATCTCCGTGCTTAAAACCCACCTTTAGAGGACGTTCTTTTTGTAAAGGGGAGAGTGTTTGATGTCACGCGATTCCCTCAGACGAGACCTGACCGAATCTCCGAGCGGAGCTGTTGTAAGAGAGCGAGATGACACTCGCGTAAATAAATTGTTGTTGTTATACAACCTGATGTGTTTTTGTCTTAGGACAACTGTGAACCGTAATCTAATGATTATTAACTAAGTTAACAAAAAAAGTATAAGTAAAGGAAGTGTTGTGTGTGTGTGAAGAAGAAGAAGAAGAAAAAATAGTAACAGTACTTACTACAAAAGAAATTTTTAACATTGGAAAATATGATTTCAAGGAACTAATATGGAGACAAACTTACTCAAGTTTTCTTAAAGTGAGCTATTAAAGAATAAAAAATTAACAAATTATTTTAAATGAAAATATGCAAAACATTGTGGTAAATATAACAGTTAAGAAAAATGCAGTTAACAAAATAAATAATATACATAAATAACATACAAAAAGTAATTCATTTGAAAAAATAGTAACCTTATTATATAAATGATAAGAGTAAGGATTATCAATCTGCACACTTTTATTCGATAGGCAAAACACAGATATCCCCTTTTAATTATTTTACCTTAAGGAGTTTAATATTTACGATCCCAATTTTATCTTTCCTGTGAAAAGTGATAATAATTCTTAGAATGAGCCATTTTGTTCCAGGGAGTGATTAATTTTTTATTTACACAATAGATCCGACTTCAACACTGTTTTTTTACTAAGTCTCTATTTGCTTCTATCTTGAAAATTGTTTAAATAATTTATTTTTCAAACCCTCCAAATTTGCTTGGAAAGCCAATTAATTTCTTGCCATTTAGTCAATCTATTAACTTTAACAACGAGTTGGAGCTCGACAACAACAATCAGCGGTTGACCAATTAGAAAGTAACCAGGTGATAATTAGGTTTCAAAGTTATCAAAATCGGATGAAAGTGGTGTTAGGAGTCTTGAATTTAAACCAGCTTCTATTTTCGCAAGTAAGGAGATAAATTCTTCAAACGCTAAATTAGAATTTTCAGCTACACGTTTCAAATTAAATTTAAAAGATTTAACGCATCGATTCTCATCAAATTACCGAAAATTGGAGACATTGGGAAGAATGAAATACCAGTCTATATGCTGTCCATTAAAATAACTAATCACAGTTCATCAGAAAATTTAACGAGTTCTTACATTTTTTTGAAAAATTCAATATCTGCACCAACAAATGTCTTATTGCTATCCGAAAACATTTAAGAACTCTTACCTCTTTTCCGGAAAAACCTTTTTAAACAGGCGATGAAAGCTTCGAATCGATGAAGTCGGAGACTAAGTCCAAATAGATTGCTCTGGTAGACAAATATACAAATATAGAAAAAATACAGTTTATTAAGTAATCCTGTAGGCTATTTAGAAAATTCTGCTATTAATGTTCGTCAAAAGTAAATTCTACAGTTATTGAAAGGTATTAAAGGTAGTCATGAAGGAGTAACCATTCATGGGATAAATTACACATGATACATTTGATAATAGTGGTTTATTTTTAAAACAAAAACTACTAATATGCATAACTTAATATTTGAAATAATATTTTATATAATATTTTAGACGAACATAATATTAACATAATATTTCAGACAAACATAATAAAATAAATTATTAAAACCAACATAAAGATATTTTAAATGATTATATTTTATGATTATTCAGGGGTTACTACCAGTAGGCAATGCCATAAGGTATATTGCATTTGCTGAAAAAAAAGAATTTTGTAACTTTCTAACTGCCGGAATAATATTGTTTATATAAATATAAAAATAAATAAAGCAATTTAATTTAAGAGTTTGAAATTAGATTTCAAAATTTTTGAAAAAATGAAGAGTACTTCGACATATTTTCTACTTTATTTTCTCTATAAATAAGCAAATTGCCTTCAAATCTTCAAATGGAATGCATTGAAATGCAAAGTGACGTTCAATTGAAAGAAAAATTTGGGATTGTTTCTTTACTGGTGTTTTATACCGATTACCTACCCCACGATATATATCCTATTTTTCACAATCATACTTTATTAATGTTTTCAACATTTGATAGTACTTGTATTTGTGAACAGTTATTTTCAAGCATGAAGCTTACAAAAATAGGACAAAGATGACTGACAATCATCTTGAAAATGCAGTAAGAATTGATACCGCGCCTATTAAACCTGATATCGATTTGCTTTTTCAACAAAAGCAAATTCATCCATCTCATTAATTCGAATTTTTTCCATTTTTATGAAATCCAAACAAAATGAAAAGTATCTTTTCAAATTTACAATAAATACGTACTAATACATATCTGATTCAAATTTTAAAAAAAATTATAGTAAAAGAAGTTGCATAATTTATTTTAATAAAACTACATACAGTTAATTTATATTTCGAATTGTTGAAAATATATTGTATGTGCGGCCCAGAATTTTTTTTTTTTTTTACAATGCCTCCCCCGCTTTCTTTTTTTTTTTTGCAATGTGGCCCTCAAACGATCATAGTTTAAACACCCATGTTTTAAACGATCAAATCAAAATAAATAATTTGTCCTTGTTAAATATGTTTTCACGCCTTTTTTTTTTTAGTTCCAATCTATTCCATATTTTTTAACTTTTATTATACTTTATTTTATACTTAAATCTTTAGTTTTAGTGTGTTCAAGAGACTGGTAAAGTTAATCAATATAACTTAGTTTTTTAGTTAGTTAATATAACTTAGTACTATATAAACATTCGGCAAAGTGGTAGAGTTACGAAAATTACCAGAAAAAGTTAGTTTGATTAGTTTTTTTAATTTTATTTTAAGACATTTAGTTACTTATTTCTTTATAATACAGTGATGGAAGTTTACTGGAAATATACTGAATTTAAAATTAAAGTATTTTCATGCATATATGTACAGAACAAACTGAAAACAAATTCGTTTCTTGAAAAATATCTACGGTGCTATTTCTATTCATTTTAAGCTGTTCTAAAATCTGTAGCGGCGGGTTTTAAAATTTTATATGGGTACTACGGTAAAGGAAAAATTTGCAGAGAAAAAAATCGCTAAACAAAGTAGCGCTTGAGCAAAATGACGTGGACGCTGACATATATCACAATTGCCTAATCGGGATTTAAAGGATTATATTGGAATTTTCAGCTACACGTTTCAAATGAAATTTAAAAGATTTAACATATCGATTCACATCAAATGAC